>CM041049.1:3196400-3365417 GCA_023078785.2 Hyles euphorbiae
AAGCAGTTTAGACAACGGCTGTCATATTGATTTTAAATAAAATATGAACTGGAATCTGTATTTGCACCCAGGCGAAGCCAGGCCGGGCCGCTAGTATACTTATAATACATAAATCCTTACATTACATTCTTTATATTTTACTACGCCTATAATAAGTCTATTATATTACCTATATAGGTACATGTAGTGTCAATTTGTAACGAGTGAAGCGCCAGCGATTGTGCTCCTATGAAACGAAGTTTAGTACGACTCTTAGTACTGTATTCAATGAGTGCGAAAGAGAGCTACGACTCGCGCTGACGCGTGAAACAAAAGATATCGTATGGGAAATTAGCGTAATCTGGAGCGCCGCTCACGCCACAGAGTACATTATATTTGCTCACGCGCACTCACGCGTCACTCAGTTGTTCAGCCAGCCGTGCCAATTCCATTTCTGATTTTCACAAGAAAGTAATAGATATTTTCACACGCCAAAAAGACCGGCGAATGGATTTTGTATCTGTATCTGTATCAGCCCATATACGTCCCACTGCAGGGCACGGGCCTACTCTACAATCGAGAATACGATTGAGAGTGGTTAGGCCATATAGTCCACCACGCTGGCCTAGTGCGGGTTGGCGCGAAGTGCGATTTTGTATACAAATATAATAAATAGTAAGCCCTAGTTTCTCAATTACTTTTTTTGTGAACCCTCATCAAAAAATTTCACGAGCCGCCTCTGGTTTTAATTGTCATGTAAGCAAAATAACATCATCTATCTGTATATGTATCAGCCCATATAGGTCCCACTGCAGGGTACGGGCCTTCTCTATAATATATATGGCTCTAAATTATTAATATCTCTACATCCAACTCAAAATTAACTTTACTGATATTAAAGCCATATACACTTACTATAATCGTTTTCAAATCAGTATTTATTTTATCCAACGGCCCTAAAGAGAATTCTTCTGATTCATTTACCCTAACATAAGAGTGGAAAAAGAAAGTCAATGTGTGCTCGGAGCATAGCCGAGGTTGCGTCACTTTGCTATTTCAATCTCACAGGCGTTTGTACAAGATTTTTTTATACTCTTGAAAGGAATTTTATTAATGGATTTTCTCTTTCCTGCATTTCTGTTTCGGAGGTAGAAAGTCAGTGTTTAATTTTTATTCTATGTTGTAGGATTATTAGTTGTATACCTCGTTACTATTCGAAAGTTACAACAAAAATGGTCTGTTGGTTTTATTTCCTTTGATATATGAATTTCATTGTAAAGTATAAGTAATTTTGAGCCACAGAAGTTAACAGGCTATACTCAGTATAGCCTGTTAACTTCTGTGTAAGTATAGTATACTGCATACATAAACTCACGTTTTTTCCCATTTCGCCTTGTGTCCGTTCAACGATATTATAAGAGGCGAGCCTATCGCCATATCGGGCACAAATTCCTGACTCCGAGCTGATTATGAACGGAAAAATCCAATATAACTTTGCCCGACCGTAGTACAGCTAAGCCAACGAGGCAGTCAGGCTGCACTGATATAATTATATTATACTAATTATTGCATCTCCGAAAGTGTAGACAGGACAGCAACGAATACAGCCTCATTATCGCAGTACCTGAAGTTCCTATGGCTGAAGAAGAATTAAATGTTTATCTTTAAATAAGGAGGGGACCAAGTGAGGATGGAAGGATTTTGAAAATCTATTTTTAAAACTAAATTATTAACCCCGTTGAAATAAAACTATTATTTACGGATTTTACCGCGGATTTGGTTTAATTTTTTAAGTTCCCGACGTTTCGATTATTTTACAGCTTTCGTGGTCACGGGGCGGACTGATTTTGAGAGATACGTACATTTAAATGTGCACGAATTATCAGAATAATAACATCATCATACAGGTAAAAACTTTTTCTCTTCTTGATTTGGTCGACTTTCGACCACTAGGCGACCACTAGTATCTATTATTTGTTATGACACTATACACGGCGTTATTAAGTCTTTTATACAAAATCTCTACGGCAACAGATGATACTTTTTTAAAGAGCCATTAATAAAACATCGCTAAGAACCAGGTGGATTAAATCATTCAATAAATCAAATCATTCCGTTAAAAATCGCACCTAAATAAGCTCATCCGCCAGCTACATAAACTCCAAATACAAAATACAACAGCTTTCATTCACGATTACATACAAACAAGGAAGACTAGGAAATAAAACACAGGTCTCAATTACAAATAATTTAATTAGCAAAACATAAAAGTACCCACAACAAAGTATAAGCATTCTACATGTCAAGCGTTTCCAACGGTCGACATACAGAACCACTTATTTGGCCAAAAACCGCTCTAAGTGGCTTTCACCCCAGCACGGGCTAGGAAATAAAATGACAGACATTTTGCAGCGCACCAAAAGGCACCTGAATGTTCACGGCACGGTATAGGAAAATCTAATTCAGCGCACACCATCCCTTGCAATTAACCAGTAATTGGAAATATCGATGCAAAAGGAATTCTTTGACTTAAATTTTATTTCCATGACAGTGAAATTGCTGGGAACTATATTGGAAATATTGCTTACTGCGATAAAATTTTATACGAATTATGATTTCTGTAATATTGTAACTAAATGGAGAGTTGATTGAATCAAAATTTATGCTGTTTCATAAAGACTCGCTCTTGACAAACTAACTTCGGCCATAGTTTTACAATCAATAGTTTTTATGTTAAGCATATTTCCATTACAATTGCCCTAATACGAGTATTTAGAAATCAACATTCTAATTCTCAGCAGTAACTAATTTTCAACCATAAAACTCTAAATAACAGTTAAACTAGATATTTATATCCAATTAAAATAATCCGAATTTATGGAGCGTGTCCTCTCCTATCCTGGTGAAGGTCTGGAGTACGGAACCCTCGCACTCCGGGAAGAGGCTCTCACAGTCCACTCCCGCCTCCCTGCCAAGTCTTTCAGCTGCGTGGTACTCATTGTCAGTATGGTGGGAGATGGTATCCTTGGTTGATGAGGGCCTGGAAGTATACCAAAAGGTTTAACTGGTGGTATTTTTATAGCACAGGTCGGGTAAATGAGAAAACAGGTCACACGATGGTAAGTGGTCATTTCTGCCCATGAACATATATACATCTATCGCTTGAATCATGGATGTGTTGCCTCATCAAATTGGGAGGGGAGTGAGGAGGATAAAGTAAAATAAGGAACATCGTATAGAATAGTTAAAACTCCCTCGTAGTAAACAGTGAGTTGTTTCGTTTACAGCTTGTGTATATCCGATTATATAAATACTTGTAAATTAGTGTCAATCAACAAGAAATAAAGAGTACCTGCTGATGGATACTCTTTACGTATTGAACTATAGTTACCATCATTCATCATAAAACCACTTTGTGGTGCTAATTTAAAAGAAGCATTTGGTGATGAAGCTAAAACTGTGACATTAGAAGTCATTACATCAATAGCAACCGAAAGCAATTTGAAGCTAGAAACTACAGTTAGCATCTTAGTAAACGATTCAGAAAACATGAACGATAAAAATACAGAAACTGATGCATACAAACTATCTAGTTACTTAAAAGCAAACTTAAAATTCAAACTAAGTAACTAACTCAGCACGTGTGAAAGGCACGTTTGTAAAAGAGCATAAACATTTACAAAATATAAAAGGAATAAGCTCTTACTCCATTCGTGCCATTGTGAATATACTTACGTGAATAGTATATGTCCAATTTCTCCAAGCAAACCGTTTTCGTGTGTAAAAGGAACTTCGGCCGCTTCGCAGATTGTTCGAAGGAGGCACGGCCGCCCAGTGTAACCGTACCTGCGGAATTTTCAATGCACATCTCAATAAAATATTCTAAAAGCGAATTTTGTCGGGAGCTCTTTACAGGAATTCACGAGCAGCAGCTGAATTTAAAACCTTATTTTAAAACGCAATTAGTTTGCATCTAAATATGTTTCGGGCCGACTGCGGTTTTATCGTAAAGCTCGTTTTAATTACGTCGAATGTGGTATTAATAGTCTATTCCCATTAAGTATTTACTGAAATGTAGATTTTCATTCGTGGTATAGATATTTGAATTTGCCATTTAGTATTTTACAGGACCGTAGTGTAATAACATAATTTCTAAATTTGAAAACAAGAAGCTTTTTCGTCGTTTTAAATGACTTTTTATAATAACATTCATTATCTTCACCCATAGAAATTCTCCTCAGTCTTATAAGATTTCGTGCAACCCTTATTCACACGTTCAGTGCGCAAGGACATCTAAAGGGTCTCTTATAAGACTTTCAGCCAGTGCGAAGTATAAAATATAATACTACAGATTAGGACGGTTACGAGATCTACTAGGTCTCTAACGCACTGTCTGAAAGTCTTCTGAAAATGGTGCCAGAATGAACATGATAAGTCGTCTGGGAGACAGACGATTTGTGGGTGGAAGTCAGTTATTCCTTTACTTATCGCTTGATTAGTGACATTACCAAATACGAATACTTTTTGTTAGTTGTCTGTTAATATTTACATATTACAGCTGTTTACCAAAATTGCAAAAACTACTGTATATTTTTTATCCTAAAAATGTTTGATCTACTTTGTGTAAATTAGATGTGTTTAATTGCAATATAATTCTATTGAAAGTATTAGTTTCCTAAGTATTTCTGAAAATAATTAGAACAGAGAGATAATATATTCATGGTAACTCCAACAAAAACCATTTCAAGTAAAGTCATTTTCTTGCGGTTTATATTGTGGGTAGTATTAAATGCAAAACTGAATGTAATCTTCATATTAAACGAACCGGTTACACTGTTGTTTTAATTAAAATCTAAATCACCACATTTTTATGCATTTCTGCTAAATTATTTGTTAGCATCCGCATAATTGCTGCATTACGCATAGCGGGAATGCAAATTTCTTGCTTAAGAAGAATATTCGCAAAGAGATTATGTTATGATTTGAAAACTAACGATTATAAAACAAAATATACATCCATAAACATTTAAAATAAAATGTCTTAAATATTATTATAACTATTGTTTGACTGCCTCGGTGGCGTAGTTGTACTACGGTACGGTTACAAAGCTGAGGTCTCGGGTTCGAATCCCGGGTTGGGCAAAGTGACATTGGATTTTTCTATTCAGTATCAGCCCAGAGTCAGGAATTTGTGCCCGATATGGCGATAGGCTCGCCACCTATCACATTGTGGGACGGAACATGCAAGGCGAAATGTGGGTGCCCTGGCACCTCTGCCTACCCCTTCTGGGAACAAGGCGTGAGTTTATGTATGTATTGTTTAACATTTCAAAACGTTAATTTTGATCGACGGAATTTTATTGCATTTCTTTCATAATAGCAATAGTCAAATCAAGTTTTATTTCCATGCTTAACGACCCTAGATCGTTTTACTTCCGAAAACCTAACATTCTACAAAAATAAATTACCTTTCAACCATGTGTTCCAGTATTTTATAGAAATCCCATCGGTTCATTCTCTGTGGTTCTTGTTCTTCCAAGTTACTCTGATCTATTATCTCCTGACGTCTAATAGCCTCTTCTAAAGATAGTTCGGTTCTATCTTCTACATTTTCATTAACAATAACCCCACCTTCAGAGTATTCTATAGATCTTCTTCTCCTGTCTTCATCAAATGTGATATCGACCAACGTATCATTATCGTTTTCTGAGTTACTATCTATAGAATCTGCTGCTTCATCTATACGTCTAGAATCGTCGATACTATTTACATCAACATCTTCACTTGGAAGTTCTCCATCCATGTCCCTAGACACTGTGTTGGCAAAGCCGTAAATTCTGCTTGTGTACTGGGAACTGTTGACTGGTAGGTCATATTGGAATTTTATGACCGTTCCGACTGTTACTGATGCTTCTTTTAAGTCTACTGGCACACCAAGACCGATGATGAACTGTAATAATAAGCATGTATCATTAATTATCATCAAAAGTCGTAAATTATAGAAATAACATATACTGGTGGTAGGTCTCTCATATGTGAGAGGCTGCCTGGGTGGGTACCACCGCAATGTCTATTTCTCCCGTCAAACAGCAGTTTAAATGCACTGTTGTGTTTCGGATTGAAGGACATTGTAGCCAGAGTAACTACTGGAAATATTGAGACTTAACATCTTATGTCTCAAGATGGCGAGCGCAGTGGAATGCCAAGCATTGCTTTGTAAATCAAGGTGATGTTTGGTTTTACTTCTATTCATGAGCGGTCGCATCGCTTACCATCAGGCGAACGGCATGTTCGTCTCGCCATTAGGTGCAATAAAAAAAAAATAAAAAAAATTAGGCTACATAAATTACAGTATGAAATGAAAATGAAAATAATTTATTGAATCCATTAAAATGTTCAACATCATTTAGATTCAGTCATTTTTATCTACCACCCGGTTCGGAAAGCGGTTTTCACTAAAGAAGAACGGGTAAGCAACTCTAGTGTTGCTCTTTTTAAAGCCAGTTTACATGTCGGGATTATTACAAAATTTACAAGTTGGTTTAATCAGAGCAGTTCATTAATAATTTGTTGTAAAAGTAGTATGGATTTTGTAATAGGTAAATCACACTCAAAGTTAATTAATTGTTGTGCTTAAATGGCCTTAATAATGAAATTACAGAGAGAGGACACAGAAATATATTGAGTTTAAGCAATATGTTCACAGAGCATATTTGTCGTGACGATCCAAATTATCACATAGGTACTTTTCAATGTCCCAAGTCTCAATAATAAAATGAAACTACGTGAGCATGTACAATTTCATGTTTTAAATCAATTAATTTTGGAAGGTAGCCTTCTAATATTATTTAAAGTATCAAATAAAACGTAAATCCCGCTCCAATTACCAGCCATCACAAAACTTTGTAATATATCGAGGCATGTTCCAGCCGAATTTAATTTTAAGGTAAGTCACGTATAAACGTTGACCCAAATATAACACATGTCAGATACACACTTTCCTTTTTCACACATCCCTAATTCAGAAAATATGTGATGCAAAACTGTTTAAAGGTATAACAGGACGCCCGGCGTCGGCACATTCACATTCATCGACTTTTATAAAGTAATGTATGCACATTGAATTCCTTTTAACGAAGCAATGGATGGATAAAAATATTGATCCAAATACTTTGAATAATGAGATTTATAAGACTTTAGTCAAGCTGTAAGATTACGAGGGAGGTTGTAAGTCCCAACAAATAACAGTGCTTTTTATAGTTGAACGTATAATTTTACTATAGTAGATATGTGGAAAGTCACAATGGGACTTACAATTTACCCCAAAGTGCGAGCAACAAACCGAACTTCAATACTTGTAGACTATATTTACTAAATTAAATTCTGCACAACGCTTACGGGGTTGTAATTAATTCCGACGTTTCCGCATTTCAAGCGTTAGCATCGAGTACTACGAACTCAACTACAATTTGCCAGATAACTGAGTTAAATACTAAATTCGCTAATTAACTCCTAAAGCACGCATGAATGATTTCCATGAAATACTTGAGGTAGAACATGGATCTATTGAATTAATTCTTGATTAACATCTCTTAAAGACTCGGTTTTGTCTTCAGTAATTTTATTATCAATTACTCCGATTTTAGAATAAATTTGTTTTTTTCCCTTCGGACTAATATTTGTCAGTTTTACAGATTCATAATAAATATTTTCCAACTTTTTTAATGCTGAATTTACATCTAAATATCCACAATTTTATTCAATATTTAATTTGTTTTCTTTTTATTATTTTCTGCCGTAATTATACATATTAAAATCTACTCCAACAACAAATAACAACCTCATCCCTTCTCCAGACAATACACACGAACAAAACGTCACCAAATTAAATGTTTAAACAAAATCTGGAGGAAACACTCACGCTCGAAGAGACAGAAGCTAATTGCATTTAAATTCAAGAACAAAAAACACTGCTTCGTTAAGCCCTATCCGTTGTGCAAAGGCAACATCATTTGCTTAAGTTAAATCAGCATAGTCTCGATAAAAAGTTACCTGAGCTCTCGCGGGTCCTCCATTCGGGTATACGAGGTACCTTCGCTGCCGGCTCGCTTCACTGGTTGCGAGTAAAAGTAAAATTGGCAGCAGGTACATGGTGATCTGTACCGTCGTCGTCGAAGTGTAAACACTGTGTAAGATAAAATGTGTGTTTGTAGAGCCCACGGCGCTGACTAATGAACCGTTATGTTTTCCCAGTGATTTGGCGTGTGTGGCCTCGTTGGAAGATCTTGCGACTTCGATTTATATATTTTGTGTTAGTGAAGGTTTTTTTGAATGGAAATGGAAATATTTATGATTTTTCTTTTTTTTAGAAGTCGGTTGGTGTGCTATTATATTTGGATTTTTAATAGGTTAGAACTTAGTGTTTAGTTTATCATGTTGATTAAATAATAAGTTGCTTCTATGATTATATTTTAGTCATAAAATTTAAGTTTGTAATAATTTATGATTTATATGTTTCAATCATTATTCGAGATGAGAGACTAAACAACAAGGGGATGGGATTAAAACTATTTGTCATCAAATCATATATGTAGGTAGTGAAAATTATGGCAAATAAAAATACGATCCATCACATTTATAAAGTTATTTTTTTCAGAAAATTTCCATGTAATTGTCAAAGTTTTTTTGGAATACTTTGACGAACACTAATTGATACTAAAATCTAAGCACATATATTTAAATCAATGACCCTAATTTAAAATGCCTTAATTATCTATTACTTTAATCACAAAATCCCCAGTATCCTAGTACTGAAAATTGGAAAAATATATTGCTAATAATTTTTCGGGTCCGGGTCGTAACACCGCTAAAATAGGCGGGACTTAATTAAGGTCACCCGCTTCGCAACAAAGTAACCTTAATTCAATTATTTATACCGTAACAAATACAATCGACTAACTTATTTTAAATTTAACAGTATCTCTAAGCGTATTAAATTGAGTTTATCAATTATAGCATATAGATATTTGTATACTTACACACTCAGTTCATATCGCTCCTTTAGAATTGGAGTGACCTAATACAAAAAAATGATATTGGCTTTAAATTATATTTTGGCTCAAAATGACCTATCAACCCGTTATTAAAGAAGGATCCATTGATGCATGAAAGGCAGAAAGATGTAAGTGTGATAAATCGGTCTTCTAGATGTATCTTCCATAAGTACAAAATTTATGTTACAAATCTTTAATGAAAGTTGCACAAAAAATAAGCTTTTTTTAGTTAGGCCACTCTAATTCCAGAGATGCGATATGTTTATAATAAATTATTAAAATTATCAGCAAAAATTCGTTCATAGCTAAACGTGACTACTGTAAATTATAGTTCGACTGAAAGCTTAGACCATAGACCAACTCGCTAGCAAATTACCGGCCGACAAATGTAAAGATTTTTATTGTATCTACATTTTTGCAGTGTAAATGCACTGTTTTGTTTCGGATTGAAAGACATTGTCAAGCACAAGCCAGAATAACTACTGGACTTATTGAGACTTAAGATTTTATGTCTCAGGATGACGAGCGCAATATTATGCTGAGCATTACTTTGGAATTCAAGGCGTTGCATTGTTTAGTTTTGCTACTGTTAAGCGGTCGTATCGGTTACTATCAGGCGAACGGCATGCTGGTGTCTTCAGTAATAGAAATAAAATAAAATCTTGAAGGCGGGCGTCCGCAATTCGCTTGCCTCAGCGCAGCCACTTCAGAAACTTTCGCCCCAACGGCCATCAGTTCTACGCGCTGTGTGCCCTGCCCACAGCACTAATTATTTATTTTATTTTATTTATTTACAAGTCCAGGAAGAAAATACTCATTAATTTTAAATACCACTTGCGAAAACGAAATGAAATGAAAATTATTTATTGGTATAGTAGGCAGTTACGATATTATTAGATAAACCGTGAAATTCTGACATCCTCTCCGTCCGACTCTTTTAAATATAATAATATAATATAAACCTTTTTAGTTTTTTCTCAATGTTAACCAGTTTTGTTGTATATACCTAAAAATATTTTTTAATTATATGGCAATTTGGCGGGCCATAGTTGTAAGAGTAATTTGTAACAGCTTATGTAAACCAATGTCCACAATAAAAATATTTGATTTGATTTAAACACACATAACCTCACATCAAGGCATCCACATTAACCAAACGAAATAGCTCATTTGCGTAAAAATAAACCAGCCAATAAATAAAACAGAAACACGTGTTTAACACAATATGGAAGAGCGTTGCGGGGTGTGTGTGACCACAAAATCCCATTTGGTCCCTTCATTTCAATAAATTGCTCGATAGAACGGAAAGTCGACTTTGATGCGGTGCAATGTGTACATTAAGTGCAAATGTTTGCGAAGGAAAATGCATTGGACGTTGGCGGTTGTGCAAGTTGGCTCGCCTATTTATTTTCTTTATAGTTTTTTGTGTTGTAACTGATTTTGATATTTGTATTTTTATATTACAGTATTAATTATTTACTTACTGTCAATAGTTAGAAATAATAAATAAGACGACTAACAAAACCTAAAACTAAAGAAAATAATTTATGTAATATAATTATTTATTTTGTAAATATTTAATATTAAACTATGTATTGACTTGTCATAAGAGCTATTTAATTGCCTACATGATCAATAAACCAAATTCATTTTATTTCATTTCACAGTCAAATTAATTATTTCTTCTCCTGCCTTTATCCTGTATTTATTCGAGATCAAAGGTTAAGGGAAGCCAAAAATTAAAAAAAAATAAACCAAATCCGCGATAAAATCCGTAAATAATAGTTTTACTTCAATGAGTAACATTCGCGTAAATCTAAGAAAACATTTTCAAAGGTTAAGTTAAGAAATTAAATTTTAATTTTATTACGCAGTGGCTTTACTATTTACGATTTTGACTTGTAGAAATTGACCAGAAAAATCTAAATTACCAATGCAACATTATTCTTTCGATTAAGATAGTAAGATCCAAATCGTTGAGAAGAATTAAGACTAAATCAGAACAAATTGTAGCTATGAAAAAGAAACGGCGAAAGAGACTATCTCTGCAACAATCTCAATAACATTAACTGTCTTCTTTTACTTCTATATTTTTGTCAAAAATAACTCAAATGTCAGGAGAGAGGGAGAGAGAGAGTCTGAGAGGGTACACCTCTGACTTTCAGAATATTTACTCATATTGATACTCAGTCATCACGCACTCAAACGGTGAAGGAAAACATCGTGAGGAAACCTGCATACCATAGCGATTTGTATGTATTTCTATGGTATGTAAAAGTTCGCCAACCCGCACTAGGCTAGCGTGGTGGACTAAATGGCCTAACCACTCTCAATCGTATTATCGACTGTAGAGTAGATCCGTGCCCTGCAGTGGGACGTATATGAGCTATTACAATACATTACAACTAAATTTGGTTTTCAAAACCTATAATACGCTTTTATCATAAAACCATTAAAAGATATAATTTCAGTATAGAATATAAAGTATGTATTATTATTATCTTAAATTACGATAATATATTTTATGTTTAATTAAGTCTAATTGAGCTTCATCTGTAATTAATAAAACCTCTTAATTTTTCTTTCTTTCGCCACAAAGCCAATTAGAAATTTCAGAAGTGGATCGTCATTTGCAAAACAGTCCACTTTAATTAAGATACCTATTGTATTTTAATAACATAATGAGAATATTCAAGTCTACAATATTATTT
Source organism: Hyles euphorbiae (assembly GCA_023078785.2). Classification (NCBI taxonomy): domain Eukaryota; kingdom Metazoa; phylum Arthropoda; class Insecta; order Lepidoptera; family Sphingidae; genus Hyles; species Hyles euphorbiae. The sequence continues at coordinate 3,208,144 of CM041049.1, forward strand.
GGCACTTTTCTTTATTAATATCTGTTCTTTTGAGTAAAGAATTAAGTGAAATGTTAATATTTTATATTAATTTAGTTATAATTTGTACATAGGTTATTTCGAAACTCAGATTTTACTTGAATTTTTCCTGTCTGTTATGAAAGACAGGGGGGAAATGGAGACTAACGGCCAGTTTCTATAATCTATCTTTAACAAGAGATTTCTCTCGAAATTTCGTTACATTTTTTGCTTCAGTAAAGAAAGACAGATATATTTAGAGAAGATGCATATATTTATACATATTTAGGGGAGGTAATATTGTATGTCTATCTTTGTTTATTGAAGCATAGAGTGGTATTGACATAGTAATGATATCCATTATAACCTCTTGTTAAAGATAGATAGAGTATAGAGAACGGCCGTAAGAATATAGGATTATTACTGTCAGCAAAACTGGTCACATCATTATACTGTGAGACACACTTCTATATTTAACAGCCTCCGTGGCGCAGTTGGTTAGACGCCGCCTATGAAACGAGAGGCCGCGGGTTCGATCCCCGTACCGAGAGAAATGTTAGTGCGGCCCACAAATATTTCTTTGGGGTCTGGGTGTTTGTGATACCGAAAAGTCTCTCGTAGTTCCTGATACCCACGACACAAGACTCGATCTTAGTGTGGCGTCAGGACTATTTATGTGACTGTTGGGTGTTAATTTTTTATATATAACTTTGTCCAATCGGTATATTTGCATTTTTGACACAATTTTTGTTTTGTCATGATGTGATTTAAACTAACACCCTCTCTCTCTGTTCAGCCACAGGAAGTCCATTTCTGAACATAGGCCTCCCCATAGATCTCTACTGGAATCTGTTGGAAGCGGCCTGCATCCAGCGACTTCCTGCAACCTTAACCAGGTCGTACGTTAAAGTTATTAAATTATTCGTATGTGAAATTTTATTCGCCAGCTGCAAACAGGCTTACTATTCGATTTGTGAGTGCGTGGTGGCCTGTTGGTAAACGGACCAGACGCGGCTACCAACATGTTCACGGTGGTCGCGGGTTCGAATCCCAGGGCACACCTCTGACTTTTCGGAGTCATGTGTGTATTGATAGTCAATCACCACGCACTAAAACGGTGAAGGAAAACATCGTGAGGAAACCTGCATACCAGAGCGATTCATAAGAATTTATATGGTATGTAAGTCCGCCAACCCGCACTAGGCCAGCGTGGTGGACTATATGGCCTAACCACTCTCAATCGTACTCTCGATTGTAGAGTAGGCCCGTGCCCTGCAGTGGGACGTATATGGGCTGATCCAGATTCGATTTGTATTGATTGTACAATTTGTACATATTCCGCAAACAAATGGCTGAACTGAATATGAGTGATCACCTCCATTGAACATTTACAACACTCTGAACATAGATGCTTTGCCGTCTGCTTAAATTGAGGAAAAGGGGTACGTAAAAGACATACATTCATATAAACTGACGTCTTCTTACCAGAAAAGGGTAGACAAAGTGCAACCAGGATACCAACTTTTCACCTTGTCGTTCCGTCCCACGATGTGTTAGAGGTAAGAGGGCGAACCATTCGCCATATCAGGCAGAAAGTTTCTGACTCCAGGCTAATAATGAATAAAAAAATCCAAGTTCACGACCCGAGACCTCAGCTTCGTAATCGGAATGTAGTTGAAAAGCCGCCAAGGTAGTCGAACGAAAAAGACGAGACGAGGAAAGGAGGACTAAACAAAACTCGGCAGGAAAGTCGTCACTACACTTTAGTTTCCTGTGAGACCATTATACCCTTCTAGTCAAACCGACCATTCCTGACCAGCCTAGGTAACACTACAGCTTCACCATTTAAAATCGATTGGATTCTTGTTATAAATTTCTTTACGCCTTTACTTTGAACCACTGTTAAAAGAAACTACATTTTCAAGAAGCCCGTTCAATCACACTTCCATTAATATGTCGCGATTAAAAATAGCATTCAATAATCACTAGTACATGTACGTGTTAAAGCTTTTCAATGGAGTGTGAACGTCGCCGGATAACTAATATTTTGAATAAATATAACGTTTCCCAGCTTACTGTACCAAGTGTTAACCTCAGTACGGATTAGTTGTTCTTCAGTTATATCCAAATTTGGTCATGGTTTCATATTATTTGCTCATGTAAGTACTCATTTTAATTAATTAATTCTTGGCTTATTTGATGGTGAAGGAAAACATCTTTGACTTGAGCGTTCTCCAGAGGCATTTGAAGTCTGTCAAACCGTATTAAGCCGGTGGATAGCCTAAAGTTTGTTAACCCCGAAATACTCAATATCTTGCAAGCGATTGGTGATATAATCTATACTAATATATAAAGCTGAACAGTTTGTTTGTTACCCTTTATCTCAGGAACTACTGGTTTGAATTGAAAAATCATTATAGTGTTGGATAGGTCATTTATCGAGGATTGCTATAGACTATATATAATCACGCTGTGACCTATAATAGAGAAGCAATATTGAAAAATCTAGCAAATATGAGGAAATTTTATCGTTATTCTAAAATGATAGACGGAATTAAATATTTTGGCCGCCAATTTGAAAAGGCTATACGTTACGCCCAAATACTCAAACGCCGTTCAACTATTAAGTTGCTCTTAACTGCGCACGGCCTTATTAGTCAGTACATTTAAGCGGGATTTCCATAGATAAGTGCAACATCATATTTAAGTCGCATTTCAGTATTCAGGCGTTGGTCTTTTACCGACTCTCGTTACTTCCTTAGATACCTTAACTGGCGGTAGGTCCCCGCGTATATGTGAGAAGCCGCCTAGGAACGTACCACCGTAATGTCTATTCCTCCCGCCAAACAGCAGTGTAAATGCACTTTTGTGTTCCGATTTTAAGAATATTGTAGCCCGAGTATCTACTGTATATATTGATACTTGACATCTTATGTCTCAGGATGACGAGCGCAGTGGAATGCCAAGCATTGCTTTGTGATTTGCTTTAGATAATGTCCATGAGCGGTCTTATCGTTTACCATCAGGCGAATGGCATGCTCGTCTCATCATTCACTATAACAACAAAAAAGATACTATACCATTTACTTCCACATACTATACATTAGATATCTGTGGATGGCTGTCTTCTTATAATAAATTCCAAGAAACATTACAGCTCCACTAAGGACGTTAAAAGTCTTAGTAACCATACCATTAGGCAACTATTCGTGCTGAATAAATAATCTGGTATAAGCTATGTCTTACTCTAAAACAAAGTAACAGCTTTGTAGTCTCGTTTTGTACTGGTTTCCTTTCGCTCAGTCTAGTCGGAGAGACTATCACCAGCCTCATTCATTGCTTAATTCTAGGCAGCAATACAGCTTCATTAGAGATTTTTGCCAGTATTCAATTTTAACAATATATAATGATGACGTTAAAATATCCTTTATACCATATTTATTTCAAACAGCATCGAAATTGGTTGTAAAATAACTGAGATATTCATATTTTAACAGGATAGAAGGGAACACTTGTTTTCTCTTTCACACGCACGCACCTTATGTCAGATGACGGCTATCGATAGTGTCAACCTTTTCTGTTACTCCCACCAAATCAGAAATATTCATAGCTTGTTTACTACTCAACAGATTTTAAAAATTCTCCCTTATTACGATTTTCCATAGAGTTATCTTTGTATCTGTATCTGTATCAGCCCATATACGTCCCACTGCAGGGCACGGGCCTACTCTACAATCGAGAATACGATTGAGAGTGGTTAGGCCATATAGTCCATATAGCCATATACCACGCTGGCCTAGTGCGGGTTGGCGGACTTACATACCATAGAAATTCTTATGAATCGCTATGGTATGCAGGTTTCCTCACGATGTTTTCCTTCACCGTTTTAGTGCGTGGTGATTGACTATCAATACACACATGACTCCGAAAATTCAGAGGTGTGCCCTGGGATTCGAACCCGCGACCACCGAGAACATGTTGGCAGCCGCGTCTAGTCCGTTTACCAACAGGCCACCACGCACTCATAGAATTATCTTTAGATATGAATAATAATAACAAATGAGTCAACTATCCTATTTATTTTAGTTTCGCGTTTCGTAATGTTTGCAGGCGCTAATTGTTCATCTGGTGCACCGATCCTATACTAAAAAAGAACTACCTTTTGAATAAATCCGAAGCAACCATTTATCTCTCCTCTGCTTAACCAATAACGCGAAATATAATTGATGTCTAGTATTATGCAACAGCTATTAATTTTAAGCTGATGTTTTCAATTTATGTTAATACGGACAAATATTTCCAGTTCGGCAGTTAAGTCGGGGATTTAACTTCGTACTGTAATCAAATAATTAATTATTCATGAAATTAATTAGTTACTGTCATGCTAATTAAAACTTTATACTTTTAGTGATAACTTAAATTATTAATAACGTCACAGTATCTTGAGCTTCACCCGTGGGGGGTTATATATACATATATATATTTATTATATATATGTAAAATAAAGGGAATAATATTATCACAGAAAACTCCAAAGTATATCAAAGTACCCTGAATCGACGAGAATACATGAAAAGGTTGATGAAAGTGCATGAAGCAAAAGTAATATGTTAGGATCGAGCAAACTGGCGATCTATATATAGTATCTTTAGGTATAAGTATCAAATCTTTGAAGACAGTTTTGATGACAAAAATAAATTTTCTTCTAAAGTCCCATTAGTCTGGCTCCCGACGCGGTAGAGCTTTCCCAAAGCTAGTTAAAGCAAGGATACCAATGGTTCGAATCTACCGGGGTGGTCCCACCATCTCACAAACTACATACATGAAGTAGCTTCGTATCTTTTACGTTTGGTTCAGCGAGACATATTACCAGGCTCTATTACTCATAGAAAGATATTAGTCTAAGGTCATATAAACTCTACCAATTGCCAATACAATTATGGAAAACCCGTCAAGTTGACCCACAATCGTTAGAGTTCCGGGTTTAATATTTTTTATTGCAATGAATGGCGAAACGAGCATGCTTTTCACCTGATGGTAAGCGATACGACCACTCATGAACAACTAGCAAAACCGAACAAAATCTTGGATTACAAAGCAATGCCTGGCATTCCCCTGCGCACGCCATCGTGAGACATAACATTTTAAGTCTCAATATGTCCAGTAGTTACTTTGGCTACAATGTCCTGGAGACCAAAACACGGCAGTCCATTTACATTCATGGGAGAAATAGACATTGCGATGGTACCAACCCAGGCAGCCTCTCACATATGAGAGACCTACCACCAGTAAAACTATAGGAGTTGCTTTGTTTATTTACAAGTATTAAAGTCACTTTGCCATGCTATAAAATAAAATTAAAACAAATCTTACTTTAAAGACGAGGAATAAAATCCGCTTGCCATTTCTGTATTTTACTTTTATTGCCCATTTTTATTTCAGATTGATCGTAGCGTTGAAACTTCTGAATGGAGAAATTGCGACCCACAAACGTCAAAGAAGATACTTATTGTTCACAAAAGACACGCAATGGGGAGTAAGTCGGCCTGTTGTTTCTCTTATAATAGATTAAAAAGTCTATAAAAACAGGACATTTATTGCTCTAGCAAAAAATACGGAATAGAGCAAAACTGTACAGTAATAAAGGCTACGGGAATTAAGCTTATCTTTTCTACCATCGAAGCCAGAAAGCGTTTACTTTCGGCCAATGTCTATTAATATATAACTGCGTCAACGCTATCTATATATCTATATAGATCTTCAGTAATTTTCTTAATTATGTTCATATGTTATCTGTATACTGTTTCAATCTATAGTTCTTACATTTACGGCCGATGCCAATAATCAATCGAAAAAATTAGATTGAAGTCAATCTGTTTTGTTGTCAATTGTTTTCTACTTTTCGATTGGTCTCCTGTCATGTTGCCATAGTTTATTCACTACTGAGATTGATTATTGGCAATATAGTATCAGAAAAACGATTGAGCTGTCAATCTAAAACGGCAAATTTTGGATTGGGTTTGTTTATTGGCAGCGGCTGTTACAGTAGTAGTTTTATACGAGCGACAATTTTATCTCTATCTCGATCAAGAGGCTGCAGGTTCGATCCCGGCATCGATACAATTGATTGTCTGAATAGGTATTTATTTCGAGTCTGGGTTTTTGTGAGACTGAAGTTTCTCGTAGTTCCTGATACCCATGACACAAGACTCGATCTTATGTTTATGACTGTTGGGTGTATTTATTTATTTATTATACATATATACCCGCGCTAGTTTAAACATGATTTAAATATTTGTTTCGATGCTGCGAGTACTGATGGCAGTATATTACAGTCTAGGGCATATAAATGTAACTTCCAGGTATTTCTAACAGTATCGATACCACTGCATCCGGACACATACGTGAGCGTCGCGTGGTTCTTCGAAGCCAATTACTACAACGTGGATAATTCTTCGTACTTCGATCCTCTGCTCGGTGATATCACTGTAAGTGTTAAGAGATAATTATAGGTCATGTTATATTGTATTTAGTTTGAAATATGCTCTTTACATAGTCAGACATTATATTATGGATTGTTACTGAAGAAGTATGAAAATACTTGCTGTGACTTGTAGATGTACAAGTATCGGAAATATGATAACTGATGTGAAAGAGTGGGTGTGTTAAGTGCCTTTGAGCGTAAAAGCTTTTGTGTATTCAAGGTTTTTTTAAACTTAAACTCATCTTTAAAAAATGTTGCTTACTTCTCAAAGCTACATTAAAAGGGACATTATAATACATACATTTTTGGAAAATACAGTTGCATTCCATTGTGTAGATCTCAAGAAGTCGTATAGATCGTGACATTGAAGAAGATGAAATTGGTTTTCGGAGTAAGGATTTCTCTCGGAGCAAGCTATACACACTCATCGAGAGTTTATTAGAAAAGTGAGTGTTACATAGAGTATATTAATTTTGATTACTAATTAAGAAAAACTGGTGTAATATTATACTTTCACTGGTGGTAGGTCTCTCATATGTGAGAAGCCGCCTGTACCACCGTCTATTTCTCCCGCCAAATATCAGTGTAAATTCACTGTTATGTTCCGGATTGACGGATATAGTACGTACTGGACATATTGAGACTTTACATATTATGTCTCAGGATGGTGAGGGCAGTAGAATGCCGAGCATTGCTTTGGAATTCAAGGTGTTGTTTGGTTTTGCTACTGTTTATGAGCGGCCGTATCGCCTACCATCAGGCGAACGGCTTGCTCCTCTTGCCATTCATGGTATTAAAAAAAAGTTATAGAGCAAAAACAAGTTAAGTGTTCCCAAAGACTCGCTGAGTTATAGTGCTCCGTGTTATTAAATTGCGTGCCACTCTCAATTCTAAGTTGCAGTAGTAGCAGACAGATGTAATAACGGCTCACTTTTTTGTGTTTATTTTAGTAGTAGTCTTGTTGGTAGTAGTGTAGCTAAATATAAGCATAAGTAGTCTAGTTAATTACCATTTTTAGTACATTGCATTGTGTTCTTCTTTTTGTTAATGTGGGTCAATAATCCATTTATTTTATTTCCTTGTTTACTTTCTTTATAAATTGGAAAAAAATCTTGCTCTAATGCTCAAGCGTTTATAATTCCTAGGGGATCACTGCATTGACTTATACTTAGCACTTAAAATTATGGCTTCTTAACCTCAAATATAAAGTATAAGGAATACACATACCCTAGTAATATAATCTACGAAGCTAGTCTAGTCCTAACTCCTATATAGTAACGAGGCGATTTGTTCCAGGCACGGGTACTCCGGGCGCGAGTGCTTACTGCGAGCAGTTTGCGAGAATGCCGGGTACAGCCTCTCACATAACGGGGTGCTGGGTGACCTCCTACATTTGGTTCTTACGTAAGTAATATATCGCACCTTTAGAATTTGCGTTTTTTTTTTATTGCAATGAACAGCGAGACGAGCAAGCCGTTCGCCTGATGCTAAGTAATACGACCGCTCATAAACAATAGTAAAATCAAACAACACCTTGAATTACAAAGCAATGCTTGACATTCCACCGCGCTCGCCATCCCGAGACATAAGATGTTAAGCCTCAATATGTCCAATAGTTACTCTGGATACAATCCTTCAATCCGAAATACAACAATGCATTTACACTGCTGTTTGACGGGAGAAATAGACATTGTAGTGGCACCTACCCAGATGGCCTCTTACATATAAAAGTCCTGCCACCAGTAGAGTGAACTAATCCAAAAAAAATAGATTTTGGCTTTTAATCATATTTTGGCTCAAAATGACCTATCGATCCGTTATTAAAGAAGGGCCTATTGACGCATTAAAGGCAGAAAGTTGTATACATCGGTCTTCTAGATGTATCTTCCATAACTAATAATACCACATTTTTTATGTTACAAATCTTTAATGAACGTTTCCCAAAAAATAATATTTTTATGTTAGGTCACTCTAATTCTAAAGGTGTAAGTCACTCTTATTCTAACCCATTCACACATATATCATACACATATGATATAATATGTGTATTTGTGTAAATGGATTAGAATCATGGATTACACTGGTGGTGGGTCTCTCATATAGTAGATTCTCCTTAAAAACATCCTAAAAGTTGTGTATTTTTTCAGACCATCCACATCAATGTCAGAGGAAGATGTAGACGACTGTTACTATGAAGCAGAGTACTACGGAATGGACTACAAATGTGAACAATACGTCGAATACTGTGAAAATAATCCTTTAGACGCTATCTCCAAGTACATTGATGTTGCTTGATTAACTTCTCATGTTCTCCAGGAATCGAATTCATTCTATAGCTTGGCAAAAAAGAATATGATGCGATAACATTTGGCAATAAGGAAAAAAAAATAGAGCAACTCAATTAAAAAATGTCATCGGTTCATAATTTTATACGTTATTTTGATATATTTTGGCACCGTTTTGTTTGTTTTCCAATTTAAAATTAAAAAAGAGACTATTAACAATAATAAATAAGATTAAGAAATATCTAAACATTTTACGTCGCAGTATATCAGGTTGCCATAGTGACATTAATTCAATCTTTTCGCCCTCATTAAAAACAAACTATTTTTGCCAAGCTATACACTTGTAGGTTAAAAGTAAAATTATGATGCGTACAGACAGGGTATATCAAGACTGCTATAGAAAAAGAAGTCGGGTTTAAGTGACTGCAAACATAATGCCACCAAAAAGTTATTATTTTTGTGATTTTTTAAATATCGTCGTGTTTGAGTGATGAATTCATAGCTTATTTTAAATAATAATTTAAACGCTTGACTACGGTGCGATGATTTACCACCTAAATACAACGATATTGATATAAAAATAGTTTAAAGGAATACTATTCTTAATTTAAATATTTTTTACTTTATCGCTTACACAAAATAGTTTTAATATGTATGTTTATAAAAAATAATTACATAATAGTCTAAGATCCCGCCATACATCGACCTTCACCGAGATGTTTATTTGATGAAACCTATTTTATATGCAATTTAATATGTCAATAAATATATTGTATATGGGTTGCCTTGCAAATTTCAGTCCAGAATACGATTAATTAATTATTAAAATAAAAAAATTTTTTTTACACATTTCACCTGTTTGATTATTAAACAAATTCTATACCAATCGAAAGTATGAAACCCATAGAATATGTAAACGTTAGGTTGCCTATTTTTTTCCGGTCACAACCCTCAGGTTGCCAGGTATAAACAGGTAAATCGCTACTAGCATTTTGCGCCGGTCTGATTATTGAATGGAAATTAAATGAAAATAAAGATCATTTTATTATGAACACGGTGGTATAGGGTTGCCTGCGAAAAATCAGTCCCGAATTGCGGTTGTCGAATTTAGAAAAGTGAAATATTGCTCCGAGTGACACAGCATAGCAGCTGTTCGAAGTCCGCTCATAAAGAAAGAGGGTGCGCATGCTATTTATTCTTGAGAATGAAAAGGACAGCGATAGACTCGTATATGCTGTGTTCTGTGTTACCTGGCAACCTGAGGGTTGTGACCGGAAAAAAATAGGCAACCTAACGTTTACATATTCTATGGGTTTCATACTTTCGATTGGTATAGAATTTGTTTAATAATCAAACAGGTGAAATGTGTAAATTTTTTTTTTATTTTAATAATTAATTAATCGTATTCTGGACTGAAATTTGCAAGGCAACCCATATACAATATATTTATTGACATATTAAATTGCATATAAAATAGGTTTCATCAAATAAACATCTCGGTGAAGGTCGATGTATGGCGGGATCCTATACTATAAGCTCTTTTAAATTAATAATTAGCTGTACCATTTCGCTTTTACTTTTCGAGACAAAATACTTTTATTTTATACTGATGTAAAATGAAACTTAATTATTCCTGACTGATTGTTTTGTAGATAGATATATGGTATTAAACACCAGGAAATAATTAAAAGCAATTGGTAGGTATTCAGGGTATTCATTTTACATCAGACAAGTAAAAAAAAATATCTTTATTTGTTATAATTTCTTGTAAAACTATGGTTACTTCAATAACTTTTTCCCATTCGGACAAAGTAAAATGTCGCAGAATCAACTGATTAATTTATTAAATGTAACTATTAATCAAGATTCAAGACCTATACACAAATTTGAGTATTGAAATTCATTAAATAACACGAAATGAAAATTCGTATTTGATTCAATCACTCTATTAGTATTTACGACTCAAACTGAATGACGCTAAATATTCATAGTTACATTAAATTCCAATAATTCACACGAATTCGAATTCACAAACGTAAACAAACAAGAACAAATTCCCAATTCGAGGAATTAACACTAAAATTTTCACTGCAATTCGAAAGCTTGATTCAGTGAAATCTCAACGCTGCAGACCTAGTTTCTCCGACTGACAACCGTAAAATATGCCAGTCAGATTTGTTGTGTCAACAATCATGGAATAATATCGTATCTGCAACGAATAACATCTGTCTATTGGTCAGCATCCGCCGTCCATTGTTTGAGCTTGGTGCCGACTCAGCGTGTCAATAGCCGCGTACTGACTGACCGAGCAGCCTCGCGAGGCCTGCCGCGCGAAGCAAATGCTCGTCTAGTCGGGACGTGCCTCGCGCGAGGCAAACGCACACGCCGCCTCGCCCGAGCGTGCCGCGGCCCGAGCCGAGCGTTGTCGGTTTTTGTCCATGCTCAAAGGCGCCTCGGTACATTTGCCGCGCTCAATCAAGACGGTTGTGTTTCGCCTCGCTTGTTCGTCGCAGGTTAGCACCATGGATAAAGAACAGTGTCTTAAATTAATACAACTATACGGTGAATATAGAAGACTTTGGGATGCGCAATGTCCCGATTATACTAATAGAGGATTAAGAGAAGATGCACGGAGAATAAGTTAGAAAATGAACATTCCAATAGCTGACTTGAAGAAAAAAAATCTAATCTGTTTTGGTATAATAGTTTCATCCAAAAACGTTTAGGTTTCCGTTTTCTTTACTTAACAAGCCGTAAAATTATTAGAATGGCAGTGGTGGCGGTAGCTTTCCGAACGTACTGCCTCAAAACTTCTCTTGAGCAAAACTGGCTCGGCCATGCCGCGCGAAGCTGCCTCGATCCAAAAAATGTACACATCGAGGCTGCCTCGCGAGGCAACCGTCCCGCGGCAAACGTCTGAGGCTGCCGCGCGAGGCTGCGCGGCTAGTCAGTACGCGGCTAATCGCCCTTCATTTGACGGATTGATTGTTTTGAGCACTGGTTTGTGCTCTCCAGGTAATCTATGGGCTAGGTGAGAGGTAGTTTGGCACGAACAGACAACGCACAGTTGAGATATTACACAGTGCTGACTGTTAAATGAACAGAGATTTCGAATGAGAGAAAAAGTAAGAATTTTATGATGGCTTTTCTTCTTCATGAATCCAGGTTTGGAAAATCACTTTAAGCGGAGAATGGAAAGACGTCTTAACTATCAAAATATGCAATCTTAAGTGCAGACGGTAATTCCGACAAAAATACAATTACTCATTTATTATCAAGATTAATTATTGGCAAATAATAATACAGTATTATACCAAACCACAGTTAATACTTTCATTAAATTCAGTTTAATTAGTCATGATAATTCTCTTCATACCCGACATTTTCATTTTAAAATTTATTGAATCTGCATAACAATTTTCAGAATCATCGTTCATTGACCACATTAGATTGTTTTTTTTTTAGAATTCCGTAAATTTCACAAATTGAAATAAAAATTTATAAACAGATTTTATCGCGGATTTGGTTTCATTTTTATATGTTTTAATTCCCGACGTTTTTATTACTTTACAATTTTCGTGGAGTCCGGCCTGTAACCACGATTATAGTATAATGGTATCTTAGATTTACACGTATTTAACAAATTGAAAAAAAATAGATTTTATGGCGGATTTGGTGTATTTTTTACATTTTTTACTTCCCAACGCTTCGATTACTTTACAGCTTTCTTTGTCACATGGCGGACTCCATAAGTTGCTCCAAGTAAAACAATAAATTATAGTTTTATTTTAAGTTACATTAATCGTGCACCACTCCCGTGGGAAATGAATCATCCAAAAATTCTTATTGTTTATGATTGTGCGTATGTACGACGGGCGAAATCCCACGAAAAACGTCCGAAGGCTCCCGAGTGGTCTTGACGTCGGGTGACGTCACGAATAGATAAGTAGCCTCTATTTACGATGTCGGAGATGTTTTATGAAGCGTTTACAATGTATTTTATATTCTAGTTTTCAAGTCACGTAAGCGAAATGTTTACTGCGCAGACTTTGAAATTCTAGACTTGGGTAGGGCTGCGATGTATATGTGACATTAACTGATTTATAATATGTATTTATACAGGGTATATTTGTATGAAGACTGCTCCCGAAAAAAGGAAAGAAGCTTGGTCGTAGTTTAAGTGATGTAGTCACTTGTGTATGTCTTTTCAATATCATCGTGTTTGGGTGGTAAATCCATAATTATTGCTAAAATAATAATTAAAGGCTTAGCGTAGAATAGCTTCTTTAAAAATAAAAGGGTGCACATTATTATTTTTGGAAAATCTATGTATGTACCACCTAAATACAACGATAAGAATTAAAAATCTTCGATGTTGATCTTTCATCGATATTATGCCACAAAATCTTCGATTTTTGTGGCAAAATATTAGTTCCAATGTCTGACGTCGGTAAAACTACGATCTGGTTTCGATTTCGCAGTCTATACTTTTTTTTTTTTTTTTTTTTTATTGCAGTGAATGGCGAGACGAGCATGCCGTTCGCCTGATGGTAAGCGATACGACGGCTCATAAACAGTAGCAACATTTCACTGCGCTCGCCATCCTGAGACATAAGATGTTAAGTCTCATTATGTCCAGTAGTTGCTCTGGCTACAATGTCCTTCAATCCGAAATACAACAGTGCATTTAAGCAGTGTTGTTTCACGGAAGAAATAGACATTGCGGTGGTACCTACCCAGATGGCCTCTCACATATGAGAGACCTACCACCAGTTAAGTACTTACTTGTATAATATGAATATCCAATATAATTTCCACTGCAGGGCATTTTCTTCAACTGAGAAGAGCGAGGACACAATCTACCATACTGGCTCAGTGCGGGTTGGTTTATAACATTTAACCAGACAGGCTTGTCAATCGTGATTTGCTCGATATGTGAGATTGCCGGAGTGAAATACACTTTTACTTCTCCTGTCTTTTTTTGCTTTCTTTCCCAGTCCTTCTTTTAGAGGCCGCACACGCCTATGGTTCAAGTATTGTAAATGTTAATGAGAAACATGTTGAAATAAAACTATTATTTACGAATTTTATCGCTGATTTGGTGTAATTTATACATTAAAAGACATGAAAACATGTACTTACAACGAGAAAACATGTACTTACAATGTTATCAATCAATTAAGTATTTCTTTAATTTAGTTTATACCATATTGAAAGCTCATTGTCGTCATCTAACGCCACAGGATAGCAATATCTAAAAGTATGTGAAACTTGCAAATATATTATACATAGGTGACTTACGCGAATACACAAACAACAATCCATTTTACAGAAAGTGTATCATTTCAAACATTTAAAATACAAATGATCCACGCAAAAGAAAATCAACAATTACTCAACGCCGGGTTACACGCGAGATCTTTTAACGCGCAACGTTATGAATATGTAATAGCACCTACACACACGCCAAAATAATCTCCATTAGTGCGTCAACACATGTAAACACTCCTCAATAACGCGGAGAGGCTTTTGTCACGTAAATTCGGCGATTACATCTGTCAAGACGACATAAAGGCAATTTGTGAGGCTCCAGCAGGATAAATTCCTTCAGTCGAAATGTTTTAGGCGTTTTGCATAATTGGACTTTTCGGGATAAGACTAGATTAAATGTTCGCTGCACACGTGTTGTCGTCATCTGGGTGTAAGGACATTGCGGACTCGTTGCTTACGTCACTGTCCCAAACTGAGGCGCAGCGGTGACATTAAAATAGGGTGAGTTTGATTTACAGCAGTATTCTCGGGACTATTTGCTTTAAGTGTACTTTAAAATATGTTCATTATAATTTACATTTATAAGTGAATACGATATTTCATAAATTATAATCAACATCACTTCAAATTAGATTAAATAAGTATTTAGAACACTGAGCTATTCACGGACCTCGCGGGTTCGCATCCCAGGGCACACCTCTGACTTTTCGGAGTCACGTGTGTATTGATAGTCAATCACCACGCACTATAGCAGTAAAGCACACCATAGCGATCTGTAAGAATGTCTATGGTATGTAAGTCCGCCAGCCCGCATTAGGCCAGGATTGTGGACTATACGGCCTAACCACTCTCAATCCTACTCTTGGTTGTAGAAGAGGCTCTACATTGGGAAGTATGAAGAAACACAAACACTGGTGGTAGGTCTCTCATATTTGAGAGGCTGAGTAGGTACCACCGCAATGTCTATTTCTCCCGTCAAACAGCAGTTTAAATGCACTGTTGTGTTTCGGAATGAAGGACATTGTAGCCAGAGTAACTACTAGATATATTGAGACTTAACGTGTTTTGTCTCAGGATGGCGAATGCAGTGGAATGCCAAGCATTGCTTTGTAATTCAAGGTATTCGCTTACCATCAGGTGAATGGTACGCACGTCTCGTCATTCACAGCAATTAAAAAAACAGATAAAGATAAAATAATTTCAATGGAATTACTATCATTGATTATTTATCATATATTTCCATGCACTAAAGTATAGATACAAATAACATTAGATTTTTACTTGTTTACTTATGAGTCCTTTTAAAATGGTAATTTAACGACAAATACGTTGGAACTATTGAATAGTTTAAACATGCACACCCATACCACCCCGTGGAAATTGACATGTGTGCCATCAACGGCACCCACATTTCCCTGATCCTATTTCCGTCCCAACATTCGATTAGGGTGAGCCTATGGCCGTACGGGATGGGAATTTCAGCACCAGACATTTCATGTGAGATTTCACAAACATCAAAACCTGACACCATGTGAAGTGAAACAAAACGCACATTAGTTTATTTTGGACGACACATGCGCATATAACTATTTTTGGTTTTATAACTTCTATACTGTATCAGCCATACATCAGCATCAACTGATTGAAAGTGGTTAGGCCATTATGTCCACCACCCTGGCCTAGTGCGGGTTGTCGGACTTCAAATGTTTTTTTTTTTTAATTCCTACATATAGCTATGGTATGCAGGTTTTCTCACGATTTTTTCCTTCACCGTTATCGTGTATGGTGATTGACTATTAATACACACAAGACACCAAAAAGTCAGAGGTGTGTGTGCTCTGGGATTCGAATCCGCGACCACCGTGAACATGTTGGGAGTCGTGTCTAGTCCGTTTACCAATAGGCCTTCACACACTTTAACAACTTACAACCTCTATATAATGTTGAAATTTGGAGACAATAAATTTGTTAAAATTTTAGAAATTAATATTCTACGTGGCTACTTTCTGAAACAGTGCAACGGTACAACCCGGTAGAATTCGTCCATTGCTCTCATAATCTTGTCAAAATAATGTACACGAAATTTCATTTATTCCCCAAGAAAATGGCGTTCTATAAACCAGAATTTCCAGACCATTCCGACTTGTACAATAAAACACAAAACTTGTAAAATTATGAATACCCACCGAGTGTTTCGTGTGCAGCGCCACTCACAATTATGTATCGCACAAAACCCTTATCCTAATATAAAAATAAATAATTAAAATGGACGTGGAAAGTTTTAATTAAATAAATCCGCTTGCTGCACTTTTACTTCAGTTAAATTTTAATTTCAGCTTTGTCGGACCGGACTGCGGAATGCAACAACGAAATACGAGTGAGTTTTAACAAAAAAGTAAAGAAAATAGAATGTATTGACGTCATTTTACGTCGCACGTGTTGCGACATAACGAGAGATAGGGGAAACGTTGTAATTCCCAGAAAATGACGTATTTGAAGCTGTTTCTAGAATGTTCAAAGTTTCTTTATATTTTCCTCCTACTTTAGCTACAGGAATTTCTCGAAACATAACCCTTTACCACACTCTACCAAAGACATCAAAGGTAAATGGGAATTAATTACATTAAGAATACTGTATTTATTGCAGAAAGAGTTTTGCACACGACTATCAAAAATTGTATATTACGTGAATTTTAATATATAATTGTCAAAACACAGGAAATTTTCATTTCAGTTGAATAACACAGAAAATATTTGCACAACCTGATAATCGATCTCAACGCTACACGGCTTAATTTCAAGGCTGAATCCTAATCTCATCCATAAGTCGGTGAATTTTCTAGGTGGAAATCTTCATAAGGTCATATGTACAGTCGACTTTCTCCAATTTTTTTTTGTATGTGGTTTACATTATTTGTTGCTATGTAAGTAAATTTATCTAATTCTGACGCACATACGGGGTCACTTTCAATGTGTTCTGGAACAATTAGCACCTGAAGTGGTTCATTTCGCTTCTGGCTCATGTGTTGACACATAGCGGTACACATGGCACAGACTGTACGGCTGTTTCATGTGCAGCCTTTTCAAATGTTGGAAGTGGTATAGCCATGTTATCAGTCATGAATAGGCAGGCTCGTTTGGGGCGGTACAATTTTCTCACAGGAGCTTCACGTGAAGTGACAGCTATGCTATGATGTTTTGTTAGCTCAGTTACATTGCCAAATGCCCAAAAACCCTTTCCTCTTCCCATCCATTTTCACTCCTATCGATGAAATGGTTCGGCAACGCATCTATGGTCAAAGCCTTGTGGATGTTCATGGGCGGCAGATGTCACTCAACATCAGATGACCTGTTTGCCTATTTGCCTACTCAATAAAAAAAGAATCCCGGTACCAAAGGAAAATATATTTGGATTTAACTACATATAACCAACAGTCCAAAAGCCAAAAATTACTCTATCATGAAAAAAATACGCTACAATGATTAAGACGTAGACAGTGGATCAAAATAAACTTAGGAGTATTTCTGTCTAGCCTTGCAAAGATACATGTACATAGACATTTATAACCATAGTAGACCACGCAGAATAATAGATTTCGCATACATGTACTCGTAGAATAATTTAAAAAAACTCTGATTTAGATAAATAGATATCCTCAAGATTCACTTTATAAGTACTAGGATATTGCTAAAAGTAGATACTTTACCGAGAATGCAGAAGTACATATTATTATATATTCTGTTAATCCTAATTCCAAACTTGTGCCATATTAACACAATATGACTTTGCAGCCATTCTGCAGAATGATTTGCCTTGTAATGTTGCTGACTGCTGAAGCTGACTGCCTTTATGACATCTTGGTAATAATTCGACCCTAATAAAGACTTAATATAACTTTCAAATTATTGAAAAATGGTACGCCATATGATGTCTTTGACAGATTTATAGCTCGCTATCTATTTATTCTAATAGTACTTATGTTTCCTTTAGCATTTTATTCTTTGCGTTGTCCTGATAATGAAATATAAACGCACCGTGACATTATTCTTCATTTCTACCGCGGAATCAAAATGTCGCACCGTTGTTTAGCGTATCTCCGATAATTTATTCCGGAATGCCACTAATAGAGTGCAGTAGTCGGTTGTCTATTCAAAAAAGTTAGTGACAGTTCTTTTTCTATAGCATATAGTTGAGTGTTATTTTTTTATATATTTTCGTGAAAATGAAGTGTTTGGTTATATTTAGTTTGTAAGTATATGTACTATATATTTTATTTTATTTTATTTTATATATTAAAATATTTAACTGCTTTAACCACTTGTTTCTTGCATTGCGAATATTTATTTTAAATTACTTCACGTTGTATCATTTTTGTGTGTACATAAACGTGAGATATGAGCTAAGAGAACATAGCAATTATTTTTTTTAATTTGGTTCGTGCAAATATTACCTACTATGCATTGTGAATATGAATTTTGTATAAGGACATAGAACATGCGTTTATTGTCTTAAATATTAAAATGCTACCTACATTGGAAATATTTTACAGTATATTGAATTAGTAACAAATAGTTCAACTGAATAATTTAAAAATGTAAATATTAAACTAAATTCGCGATAAAATCCGTAAATAATAGTTTTATTTCAATGAATAATTTACTTAATTTTATGACTTATTTGTTAAATGTTTGTTTTACCTAACAATCTACTTATAATATTATTATGAATTCAATAAAATGTACTAAAATCGTATTTATGTTTACAGAATAGCGTTTATCGCGAATAGTTCCGCCACATCAATGCAGAAGAGAGCACTTGTATTTCCGCCAACGAGTCTTTTCGGGGTAAGTCAATTATAAATTTATACTAAATAATATGATATAAAACCTCTCAATCGGACTTTCATATAGGACGTATGTGGATAATGTGAAATACAGATTAAATAATTTTAATACAATTAATTTAACCATAATTGTAATTATTATCTTATTTTTCCATTCATAAAAGTATACAAATAACATGATGATTTTTACTTGAGTCTTTTTAAAAAGGTACATCGCTTAGTACGATATTTAAAAATATACAAAAATATGATAAAATTAATTAAAACCAAACATCCAATTGCACGTCACCGTCATTCAAATATAAGTTTCAATTAAGAGGAGAAGACTCAATAATAGAATACGCAGAAAAAATCCTTAATTTGGCCTAGGGCGATAAAACCACCATCTGTATTTTTTTAAATTTGAACTATCTTTAAGTGTTTTTCCTTTTTCTGTGTATAAATAAATAAATATAATATTTATGTTTCCAGACATTCGTAGCAATAGCCGTGCCAATAGACATCCCGGATCGGAACGTGTTCGTGTCCTACAACTTCGAAGCAAACTACAGTGTCCTCACCAATATTACGGAGATAGATGAAGTCATCTTCCCTAATTTGCCGGTAAAATTCACCTCAATATTTTGTCACCCGCTTTGCTGAGGGAAGTGGACAATTATTTGTTTCCAACTCCTCCTATTTGTTTTTTGCTGATTAATTTCGATCCGGGTTAAAGAGGTTGGTGTCCCTGAGAGACTCGCCAGCTCCGGAGCTCGGTGTCAATTCGCTGTGTACCACTGCTGATCCTGGCTGACAGGAGTTGCAGTGGTGGGTGTGTGGGCGGAAAGTCTCAATCTGCCCATAAGAAGAAACAGTAAATAATAAGTTATGGTTAATGAACAACAACTTGAATAATGTGAATTTCGATGTTGCTGGATAAGTAAAGGATATCCAGGGCTTCCTTATTTTATTAACCTTTTTTATTCCGAAATTAATCAATTTTACATAAAAAATAACTTTGATACTAATAATAATAGTTTTTTATAATATTATTATGATGTACGGTAACAGATTTATTTTAAATTCATTTTTGGTATTTAGTAATTTCAGGAGCTCTTACGAGCAAAAGGCCTCCAGGGCCATTTTGTGTTCTTAATTAGGAATTTTTAGTTAATAATTTCTTTTTCCGCTTCTTAAATATTGATAAATAAATAGAAAACACTTCGTATTCGTATTTCAGGTCATCAGCTCTCGACAAAGCCGAAGTATAACCAGAGAACTTGCCTACACCGTTTTAGAGACAAGATTTCAAGAGTAAGTTATATCTTATATTTATTTTATTCATGATTAATTTAATAACACTTGTAAATTCGTATAGAATGGCAAGACGAGCATGCTGTTCGCCTGATGGTAAGCGATACGACCGCTCATGAATAGTAGCAAAACCAAACAACACCTTGAATTACAAAGCAATATTTGGCATTCCACTGCGCTCGCCATCCTGAGACATAAGATGTAAAGTCTCAATATGTCCAGTAGCTAATCTAGCTACAATGTCCTTCAATCCGAAACACAACAGTGCATTTAAACTGCTGTTTGATAGAAATAGACATAACTTGACAAAACATACTGAATATTTCAGACACGGTATGAACGGTCGGGAGTGCATGCTGCGCCAACATATGCGAGGCGGCCGAGACCCCACTACACCATAACGGCCTTCTGGGACACATCCATGCATATTGGTGTTCACGTGAGTGTTTAATAACCCATGACGCCTTGAGATATGCTAGGATGTTTGGGGTAGTTGTGGCCTCTTTTGTTTATTATAGGCTAACATTGGCCCAGTGTTCGAAATATGAATTTCAAAGTAAAATATTGATTTTCAAATGTTAATTCAGTTTTATTGTAGTCTCGGCTAACTTTACGGATTAGGGACATTTGCTAAGCAGTTTTGTTTTTGTATTGCCTAGATACTTATTAATATTGCAATGTTACTATGTATATCAATTCAATATTGTGTGTGTACACACTATTATCAAGCGTGGACTATTTTGGAAAAAAGAATCTAGTATCCGCAAAATATTAAATAACTGGCAAAAATTCCTGACTGAGCTGATATTGAACGAAAAAGTCTAATATCACTTTGCTCGACAAGAGAATCTAGCCCAAGGCCACAGCTTTGGAACCACAACATAGCATAACTACGCCACCGAGGCAGTCAAATTCATAAACAGCCATCTCAATTATCTTTACAATGCAACTGTTGTTTTTAGGCCCTCAGCATCTCGTGAAGAAGGTCTAGACGACGAGTATTACGAGGCTGAAGCTGACGGCCACAGAGGGGATTGTGATAAGTACCTTGATGATTGTCCGTACAGCCTGTTCGATCTGATCACCAGGCTTGTGGAGATAAAACATTGAAATACTGACGACCCTAATAAATGACTCTTGATTATGATGGAGTTTTATTCAATTAGAAAAGTTATGTAGGGACGCCATGCTTTGTATGGATGGAAATTTAAATAAACATCAGGTTCAATGTACCGCCGGCGACAGGTTGACATGGAAATTTTCTAGTGATGTAGTAACACGTTCAAGGTATTTATATCTATATGTTTTTTGCAACGCAATGAGAAGAGTGAAAATAATTAAGTTAATCCAGTTTATTAAACGCAATATGACAAAATATTTTAGCTACAGTTTATAAGTGATCGACAACCCGATAGCTACTTTGACTTCACTTCATTGTGATTTCCTTTCATTTGGCGCGTAATATAGCTTTTTCCATATGAAACCATCTAGAAAGCAATAATGTAAAGGAAATTCGAAAAATTGGTAGATGTATTTAGTGATGTTTATTTGATGAAGGTTTTTCTTGAAGTTTCTGAAGATATAAATTAAAATTAATTTTAGTTTAGTAAAAAAATACGTTAGAGTGAACCGTGTGTAGAGAATAAAAAAACAGAATAAATTGCAATATTTTATTTGAAAATTTCAATAACCTACATTAAATACATTATTATAAAATCCATTAAAACTTAAAATTCACAGCCGTAACATGAAATTTCTACTTTTAAAAAGACTTAGTTTAAAACCATACACATTGGCGTTAAATTAATATTGGCACTATTCGTACATTACCACTACTTTGTGCAATATTTGTAACATCTGTTTGATTAGTATTGGTTATTTTTTATTATCTTATGATCTATCATCCAATAGTTTAATACCCTTAATTACTTTTATTTACTTTCTTGTTCTTCCAACTATCCACTTAACGGTTTGGCGATAAGTAATGTATGCGTCATGCTATCGCCCTTTCAATCGCCTTATGTCTTTTAAAAGTGATATTATTATATAATTATCATCTAGCATTTCATTTAAATTTAATATTTCAATAACTAATAATACCATTTATTTAAATTGTAACCGACACTGAGCGGATGACTTATACCTCAGTCTGCCCCGTGTTCACGAAAGCTGTAAAGTAATCGAAAGTCTAGAAATTAAATAATGTAAAAACTAAACCAAATCCAACCACTCAATTATCTATAAATGAAACACTCAATTAAAACCACTCTCAATCGTACTGTCGATAGTAGAGGAGGCCCATGCCCTGCAGTGGGACGTATATGGGCTGATACATACAAACAAAGCAAATCAGCGATAATATCCGTAAAAGATCGTTTTATTTCAATATTAATAATGCCAAAAAATATTATACGAGTATAATAAGTGTACATAATATTATATATTATGAAATAGTGTATTAACATTCTGTATTCCTTTTTAAACTAAATCGTGACGCAATTTATAACTTGTCATAGAAATTAGCAACTAAATCCGTGACAATCACCAGCTTTGCAAAGATCAATATCATCATGAAATTCTATATAATATTATCAATTTAACTAATAATGCCAATAGTCTCAATGTCTTTCGGGTAGAAGAAGTTGTTCTTTTTCATGGGAATGGAGGATATCTGCTGGTCTACCGGGACTCTGGTGTCGTAGAGAGAAGGAGATTGGAAGATGATGCCGAAGGTCCCGACGAAGCAAGCGATGGTGAACAGCCACAGGAAGAAACGATCCAACACCATGGACATGAACTTCCAGTCTTCAACGACCTGTGGACAAAAAGGATAATTAAAGATTGTCTGAGGGCAATTTATTCTTTTGATGATCTTCTATATCTACATATGTCTATGCCTTCCTATTTTATGATACCAAAAATACACAAGAGATGAAATTATCCTAGATGTTAAATGGTGGTGGTATCAACTATTAACAGAGGAACTGATTACTCGTCTTCCTAAGATTTTCATATTAAAACATACACTCCCATTCCCTTCCCCATATCATTCTATTTTATACTGTGGTGATGCAAAAATAAAGTAAAGCAGGTGTTAATTCCCATTAAAACATAATTAATTAAACAGTTACATCTTTTAAATACATAATATCTTGTCAGGTAAAAAGGAATATCCCTGTGTTAACGTCACCTCATGTAGCGATGGCAATACCTGGCTTCAGTTATATAAGACTTAAAATAAGTAACTTTCTTTTCCTCCTAAACTTTCCTCAAGACTCCAAAGTTAGCACAACATATACGATGCAAATAGGTAAGTAGCACGACACGAACTCATTTCCAATTAGGCATTCCCCCTCGATCCTCGTCTCCCAATTATAATTTAAAAGTTTCACAAAGTAAATCGCGTCAAGTTATACTAAAGAGCCAATTTTATAACAACAAATGACGTTGGGTTATTTTCAAAAGAGGCCACTTTAATTGAACCCCTTGGAAATGCCATAAAAGTTTGTGAGCGCATTTTTCATGGTTCCGTATGCGGGTTTGCGAAGAGAGATAAGGATTTTACCGTGTACTTTACTACGAAAATGTATTTACGTTAAACGCGTTGCTAGAAATGTTAAATATTGTCAAATAGTTTTGAAGTTTATGATCATGGATGTAAAACTCTCTGTAAGTAGCACACATCCTTTTTATGGTAAACTATTATCATTGTGATAAAAACTTAGTTTCTTACGACCTTATTCAGAGTCAGTTCATAAACTTATTTTAGTAAGTGAATGTTTTGTCTTCGTTGCTCAATGGGTTAAAAACTGCTTATGACTGAATAAGAATAAGGCCTTAAGTGTTTCTCGTCTACCAAATATGTACGAGTATGATATACTTGTTGACTTTATGACATAATATAGGCCCATTTTAAGTGGCCTAAATTTAGCTAAATATGTGCCGCTTTTCACATATAATTCTGTTTATGAAATCAATACATGTATTCTTTATACTTTTAAAGATATCAAAGATGTTGTTTAACATCGATTAAACCATATTAAAGTATAATTCCTCTCAATTGAAGACGAGACTAGTGGCTCCCTATACAAAGATACAACCAACATCCAACAGTCAAATGCATACACACTAAGATCGAGTCTTGTGGCGTGGATATTACAAACTAGAAGAGAATTTTCACCAAAATCACCCAAAAATTTGTCTCAATGTGAGAATATAACCCGCGGCGTTAGGTATTAGAGCTAGTGTCAAACCAACTGCGCCACGGAGACTGTTGAAACATTTCAAGATAAATATTTCAGTATAAGGAACCCTAAGTTCTGTACGTATTTTACGGTTTTTATCTTATTACCTTACGCTTGTAAGAGAGCTCTTGTAAAGCGAATAAAGGAAAGCGTATCAAGGAACAATTTCCCTTCCGAGATTAAACGTTTCTCAACAATTACTCTGAATATTACGTGTTAAGTATAAGGATTTTAAAAGATTATTTTTAGACAATTTATTTGTTATTTAGTTTAAGACTGTACTTTAAAAACGTACATCATGATGTTATAATCTTCTTCCAATATTATAATAATATGATATTACATGTCCGTGAAATACTTGTAGAGACTGGAGAACTTTTGAATAGGATAAATAATAATAATAAATAATGACAGTTGTATAAATGCACTGTTGTTTTCCAGTTCAAAGGACATTATAGCCAGAGTAACTATTGGACATAATGTGACTTCATATCTTATGTCTCAGGAAGGTGAATGTAGTGGAATACCGAGCATTGCTTTGTGATTCATGGATTATTTGGTTTTGTTCCTGTGCATGAGCGGTCGTATCGCATACTATCGGGTGAGTGGCATGCTTTTCTTACCATTCGCTTTACAATTGTTTTTAAAAGCTATAGATTTAGTGGTTTAGTAGCTCAGGATACTAAAAGGTTAGAAACGTGCGATTTGGGCAAGTTCCACGTTAGTCTGTTTCTACTATAAAACAGCAAATAATATGCAACGTTCAACACCGTTTCAGAACGTTTTGGCAGTGAATACTACGGATTAAGACATTCATAAACCCACTCCTTTTTCCCAGTAGGGGTAGACATAAGTGCTACCATGGTCTCATGTTCGTACCTCGGGTTGGTGATATTGCTATTTTTCAATTCACAATCATCCCGGAGTCAGGAGTTCGTGCCAGATGTGGGGATGGGCTAATCCCCTATCAAATCGTGGGACTGAGGATACAAGGCGAAGCTTGGGTGTCCTGGTTGCAAAGCCTGCCGCTTCTGGGAGGGATGCGTGAGTTTATCTATGCATGCATATGTATGTATGTACTGTATAGGAACTGAGAGCGTATTCAAATGTAATTAATCCAGTACAAAACAGTTCACATACAGTACGCTTCATTCCGATAAACAAATAGTAATCTACTGAGCCGGCCTTTCCAAAAGCGATCAAAGGATTCTCTGCATGCGAGAATGTATTACGAATTTTGAGTTATTGGATGCTTTTTATCCCTTTTGTTTCATACTCCAATATTACTACTTTTCGTGATTAAATATTTCAGTATACTGACTGACTCGAGAAACCATAATAAGATTGAATACAATACAATATTCTGTATTGCACACACATTTATATTAACAGTATAAAATTCGGCTGTCTTATCGCTTTAAATATTATGTCCAGTACTCTGACTACAATATTTTTCAAACCGAAACACAACAGTGCATTTACACTGCTGTTTGCCGCGAGAAATAGACATTACATTGCCTACCTACTACCTAGGTGGCCTCTCACATTTGAGAGACCTACCATCAGAATAAGAACTGGCAGACGCGAAACACATTGGAATAGAAGCGAGTGGAGTAAATTGAGATTATTTCAATAAATAATTTCCCCTAAAGTAAAAAACAGCAATAATACAGCATGAAAGAAATTCACTAAATACTCATACGAAAGGATATGAATAAACTATTCCAGCAAATTAATCCGTCAGTAAACATACGAGAGAGATGTTTTGATACAAAATTCCACATTAGAGGTCAAAGTGGTGCCAAATGAACCAACAAGCGTGGCCGAAATTGGCGAGTGCAGACGCATCCCTAGAGACGGACAGTGTTTGTGTTTGTTTTCTAGGGAAACGGGAATATGTCTTCCCGTACAGGGATGTTAGGAAGCTTTATACATACGATTTTTAAAAATAAACTGATATATGTTCTACCTATTAAAATTACTGCTCGATATTATGCAACTAAAACACTTTTTTCATATTTTATATAGAGTATCAAGACCGCGTCAAAAACGAAGCCGGTCGGGTGTCCACTAAAACTAGTGACAAGATATAATGCAAATAAAAATTTCGCAAAAAAAACGCGATTATTTTTTAGTGATGTTTTAAATACCATGGTCTTTGACTGGTAGATCTATAGTTTTTTTTTTTCTAAAATAATTCAAACCCTTGCTAATGTACATTGTTATTTAAAGAAAAATTAAGTATATAAAAATAAAACTGATCGTTTTTTTTTAAATTCATTAAAACTACCACCTGGCTTCGTTTTCGATCACAGTCTGGCTATAATAAACTATGAATTGAGAAAAACTGTTCCTATTATTTTGACAACCGAATAAACCAACGCATTCGTACGCCAAACGATCGCAGACGTTCTATAATATAAATACAGCATAAGCCATTAAGCGCACTCCGGCGTCAATCCGGCACTACATGAAGGAAATGTTTCGCACGAGCACACTCGTTGAATAAGCGGTACGTCGGTATATTTTTCACCCTATTCGACCCGCAACGTGCATCGAGATTCAATTTAAAACCAACCGTGCCTCCCGAGTGCAGTTCAAATGGCTAGAAGTGCAGTAACCGAGGATATGGCGGCAAAAAAACCAACCAGTGCGGCTTATGCGCAAAACGACGGTTCTGTAAGAATTTTTCGATGTTTTGACGGGTTTTGGAGTGCAGGTAAACGTTCATACAGACATACTTATATTCGTGCTTATATGTAGCTCTGTTGTGCAAGTTATGCAACTATTCGAGAGCTAGGTGGAGTTGTGTCGGTTAACAACGATGTAAAACAAAAGAAGAAGGTTTGATAGGTCTTCAATTGTAAGTGATCACTGCCGCCCATGAATCCATAACGTCATGAATGTGTTGCTGGCTCATCCAATCAGTGGGAAAAAAGGACTACTCAGGTATCAGTGTAGATACAACAAGACAAGCGTAAGCCGTCAAAACTCCAGTAGCTTCTGACCACGACACAATCCCATGACTATGTGTGAACTTGGTGGATGTATTTATTCCAAGCAATTGTCTTCAGTTCATTCAACCCACATTTAATAAATTCTCTAAATACGAATAAATTATCCACACAAAAACCAGACAATAAGACCCAAAGCGCTTCCCATATCGCTCTTCGACTGTACCCTAAAGAAGATTTCAGATCCACTTCAATTTGGTACAAAGTCGTGTTTATGTTACTCATTTTTTCGGATTGATAGATTATCCTGGCGTGAATGGAGAAGGAGTGTTATCGCTCCTCC
Organism: Hyles euphorbiae; assembly: GCA_023078785.2. NCBI lineage: Eukaryota > Metazoa > Arthropoda > Insecta > Lepidoptera > Sphingidae > Hyles > Hyles euphorbiae. The sequence goes on from CM041049.1 coordinate 3,235,859, forward strand.
AACGGGTCCTAATGCCAACACTTTTTATACTGTTTTCCTTAATACCGAACTCGGCTTTTTCATTAGACCAATCGCATGTGAACGCGGAGTGATACGCTCGGATAAAATTAAAGCGACGCGTGCCGATTTTTTTAAGAACAAGTGAGTTTATGCTGTTTGTGTATAAAGAGATTTTGTGATGGATATCTTCTTTTAAAACTATATAAATTACGAAACGTTCACAAGATAAAGAGAATTAAAGAGAAAGACAGTCAGAGTTCGATTACAAGAGTTCAAATCGAACAGTTTTGCAAACTACGAGTGGCATCAATTTTTCCAATTGATAGTTGCTTTTTAATCCATTTCTCATTCAATCTACCTATGAAAGGTGTAAATATCAATAATAAGAATAATATAGAACACTCCACAAAAAATAAAGATTTAAATAAACCAAAAAGAAATCCAATGGAGCACATTTATTTAAGATTCCGAAAACCCCTCGAACATGAAAACCACACAAACACATTTAGTCTTTCCTAAGTAAAACAAGTCTAGCTCATCATAAAACGCCCTGGGCCCGTACCTAGACAGCGAACAATTTTAAATTCCACTCACACGATGCCGACATTTTTCCCAATGTTACATAGCTTGCTTACTTATCTCGTCGGCCATGCCTCACGTGACAACATAAACTCGCAATGTGTATGGAACTGCACGTTTCCATTGTTCAAACAACAATTTCGTAGTCTCGAAAATGTTGCGATCGTAACACGTGGAATAAAATTCTCTTTCGAAGGAGTTTCTTACCAATTCGGGGTTTTCTAAGTGTTTGTTGTTTTTGTTGTTATATGAGCTTAATACTTTGAGAAGTTTCGTTCTATTTCTGTGCTCTATTTCCAGACTAGCAGGAGAAATATAATACAATTTTAAATAGGTCACGTTAATACTTTTCTTGTGTCTTAGTGTAACCACCGACGAACAACTGAATTAATTATTTAAAAATAAAAAACATGAATGCCTTATAGATAATACATTTCCAACCAATTATAACATGTATTTAAACCCTATAGTAAGAGAATGGATGCAAAATAATTCCATACTAAACCATACTGAGACCACAAAGAAACAATGCATGCTACAAAACATATCCACAATAGCAATACTTTCCACGCTATTTTTCACGTCCCGACAAATTTGTCGTTCACGTAATGGAAATGACTGGACGTGAAATCCACCCACAAAGAACCTTACGTTGTGTGCCCAAGGATTCTAGGATAGGAAACATGTTTACATTGATACGAAGTCGGGCCTCTCGGGATTCTCCACAATATACACTTTAAAAATATTGTCTGTGCAACTGTCAGCCTTGGAAACTCTTTCGATAAGCTACAAATCGGGTTTTAACGGGGAAGCACTTACCATCAGGTGCCTTGGAGACACTTTGTCGTGTCATTACAAAAAGGTACAGGTAAAGGCAAGCTCTTATGACAATATATAATAAACTACTTTATTGTAGTTGCGGTAGACACCCATAGGCCTAAAAGAATTGAATCTTTTTCATTATATTGAGATTATAGTGTGAGAATTGCAACGATTGTTCTTTTTTATATTTTACTAAGTAGTTCTGGCAAACAAGCAAACAGGACACCTAATGGTAAGTGATCACTGCCGCCCATGAACATCTACAATGGATAATGGATGTGTTGCCGGCCCATCAAAACGGTAGAAGAGCGGGAAGCAAAAAGGGTGGGAAAAAAAAGAGGTATAGGGCATTCTGCATAATTATGTTGATTATGACTGTTTTTTGGTATTTGCGCCGTAGACTTTAATGATTTACATCACAGCTCTACGACTTTATTTATGAAAATTGAAATTGTAGCAACGGAAATATAAATTACTAGCGGTCGGGCCCGGATCCGCCCGGGTGCATACACGTTTTAAAATGGCGGTCAAAATGTTTAATTCTGACTATCACTTTAGAATATCGACCAATCGGACCACGAAAAACGAACAAAATTTCCTCGTATTTGCTAGAAATATCACTACTGCTTTCCTCCTATATGTCATAGCGTGATATATATAGCCTATAGCCTTCCTCGATAAATGGACTACCCAACACTGAAAGAATCATTCATATCGGACCAGTAGTTACAGAGATTAGCGCGTTCAAACAAACAGACTCTGCAGCTTTATAATATTAGTATAGATAATTTTCTCTCTGAGCTGCGGAGAGGATCAAGACTATAGACGCTTAGCTCGGGTGATGTTTAACCGGGATTCAGAACCGCGATAATGCATTGCGGAAACTAAGACGAAGTGCTAAAATATGAGGAATGTAGGTACGATAAAGTATATAGCTTTACTAAATAAGACTCAGATAAGACTATTTTTTCTGAGCATGTGAATTATGATACTAAAGTAGACTACAGTACTATTGAATCCTGTAAAAAAAAAAAACAAGAATCGCAGCTCAGTTTTTCTACCGTAAAAAGTTGTGAGTTCCATGTAATACCAAGGGACCTTCTGTCTTAAGTTACTACGTAAATTACTATCATATCAATATAAAAAATCCTTTACGATTGAAATAAACAGATCGACTTGGCCATCAAATAATTATATTGTTTAGTATGTATCACACAGCACTACGGGCCAGCAACCTGGTTTCTCGTCAAAGTCCTTCCGAATGGATGTGGGATGATCTTTAAGAAGTTAATGGTCCTGAAATTTTAATAGCTTTTCTAAATGAGACTCTGATTAAGACTTTTTTTCTAAGCATGGGTGTTATGGTACTAAACTAAACTGCTATATTATTGAATACTATAAACCTTTAGTAACGGTGGCTTCAGTTAGTATTAGTAGTAGAATTGTTGATCGAATGTCAGCAAATATGAAAAATAATATGATAATATGATTTCTTGTATCAACCTATATACTATCGCAATCTGTGATATAAGTGTTCACGAGCTCTTATTCTAATAGACACTGACGGTGCTCAGTAGAACGCGTCGTGAATATAATGACATTTACTCATCTTATTCAGTTTAAGGTGTTTGCTCAGTGCTCGGCGCTGTATGTAAAAGGCTGGAACTGTCTTTTAAAAGTCAGTTTGCCAAAGTTAAACGGGTTTTTTACGTCCATTTGATTCCTATGGAGAGGGTTAAGGGCAACACGGCCTGAATGGAATGACGGATAACGCTTGAAATGCTTTCAAATTGAAGTGTACATATTATTTATTCACGTATCTGTCAAAATGTATTTAAAGGGCCGCGCTTGTTACTTACAAGTGCCGTGAAAATAAACAAAATACATACATAGCCATCCTGAGAATTAATATGTTAAGCCTCAATATGTCCAGTAGTTACTCTGGCTACAATGTCCTTTAAACCGAAACGCGACACTGCATTTATACTACTGTCTGGCTGCAGAAATAGACATTGCGGTAGTACCTAACCAGGCGGCCTCTCGCGTTTAGAGACCTACCACCAGTAATACTGTAAAGTAAACGAAACGTCGGAAAGTTAAATTATGTCAAAATTAAACCAAATCCGCGATTAAATCCCGATATAACAGTTTTATTTCAATAATATTATGTATGTGTTACATTCACATAAATCTATGAAACCATAATCCAATATCACTAGACCTCAGTATGACAATCATACCGAAATACAACTGTAACTGTAACTTTAAAAATGAAAATCTGTATATCAATCCCAAGAATATTTACAAAAATCGACATCCCAAATCCTAACTGTAATATTTATGAGTGTCGACAAGCGGTGATCATTTTGTTAAACTACTGGATGGTTCCACTCGTTTACTCCAAAGAAATCTATATTATTCCCAAGTCCGTGTAGTAATGTCGTTTTACTGTTGAATTGAAGTGAAATGGGTTTTAACTGGAATAGAAGCGCAACCACTTTTAGTGGTTAAATTCGTGAGTCCCTTTGTGACTGGATGAGCACGCTAATCCGACGTTCCCGCTTGTAACTAACTTACAATCGTTAAACCAAATCAGTAACCCTATGGGGCATACCACGGTTAAAATTCCAGCATTTTAACCATACCCGAAGGCGAAAATATAAACATAAATCCTCTACAACATATCCTTGATATAATTTTAACACTTAGGGCCGAAACTGCGTTAAGCGGGCGCCCGCGACGGGCAACCGTCGCGCGTTTCCTCGCGTGGACACGCGGGCGGGCTCCGTGAGAACGCGACGGTCCCCGTCGCGGGTACCCGTCGCGGAGACCGGATTTACGCAGTGTCGCTGGTTCAATTTTAAAGGTGTGCATGTACAGTCGTGTCGATGGAGAGCTTAATATATTATTACATACCAAAACGACGACTGGCAAAAAAAAAACGACAGCCAGGAAGGCTGTTAATTGAATTTAGGTTGCTAGGCGGAGAATTTGTTGTAAAGTTCAGTAAATTAAGAGAAAATGAAAACTCATTGTACAAATATTTTAAAGTTTCGATACCGGTCTATGGCGAATTATCTTCGAAACTGGAACCATATTTGATGGTCAACAACTTAAGGGTAAAATCTGTATCAGTCATATCACCAACGGAAAGGCTGGCAATAACATTGCGCTAAGTAAAAAATCTTTATTTTTGCTCAAGTATATTCATCATCATCATCATCTCAGCCACAGGAAGTCCACTGCTGAACATCGGCCTCCCCCAACGGTCTCCGCATCGACCTGTTGGAAGCAGCCTGCATCCAGCGACTTCCTGCAAATGTAGCCAGGTCATCCGTCCACCTTGTAACCGGGCGTCCGACATTTTGCTTGCCTGTACGTGGCCTCCACTCTAGAACCTTTCGCTACGAATCATCTATAGAATCCTTTGCGCTATGTCGGTGACCTTTATTCTCCTACGGATCTCCTCATTTCTGAGTCGATCTCGTAGGGAAATACCGAGCATACCTCTCGATTGCTCGTTGAGTGACTTTGAGCCTTCTAATGAAGTACAAAGTGAGAGGCCACGTCTCGGTGCCCTATGCCATCACCGTCATGTTACCGCTGGCGGACACCGCGCGCTTTACCGCGCGTGCCCCCGCGACGGGTTCCGACGCACGGAGGCGGGCTCCGCGGCGCGGGTGCGGGACGCGCCTCCCCGTGCGGGACGCCCGCGCGGATCCCCGCGACGGAGCACTTTTGTATGAAACCGCGCCCGTGCCCGCTTAACGCAGTTTCGGCCCTTAGAGTTGGTAAAATTTATTCCATTGCGGACTTAAAATATTTATCAAATGTATAACAATATAACAATCTGTATCAGCCCATATACGTCCCACTGCAGGGCACGGGCCTACTCTACAATCGAGAATACGATTCAGAGTGGTTAGGCCATATAGTCCACCACGCTGGCCTAGTGCGGGTTGGCGGACTTACATACCATAGAAATTCTTATAAATCGCTATGGTATGCAGGTTTCCTCACGATGTTTTCCTTCACCGTTTTAGTGCGTGGTGATTGATTATCAATACACACATGACTCCGAAAAGTCAGAGGTGTGTGCCCTGGGATTCGAACCCGCGACCACCGTGAACATGTTGGCAGGCGCGTCTAGTCCGTTTACCAACAGGCCACACACACAATATAACAATATTCTGACAAAATTATACACATCGAATTGATAATCTCTTTTTTTTTACTTCGCGATGCCTCAGATTAAAGCTGAAAACCAAAAAAAAATTACTATTGACAGGCACATTGTGACAGTCAGCCTTGTCATCAAAATCAACACTAGCTATTCAGTAACATGCCACATAAACAAGGATCTTATTTATTTACTAAACCCTATGGATACTAAAACTTTTAAATGAGATACGAATATTCAATAATTGTATTCTTAACCTACTCTAAAAAGGTTTTAGCTCACAAACAGACTATAAAATAAGAATGTAATACTGAAACACAGTAGCCATTTATTTCACTTGGCATTCCGTTGGAATCGTCAACGTGATAAAGGCAAGCAATATTAATACGAGGGTCCAGATGGCAAACACAGGACATTTTACGTTACCGACTGTTCTGTGAATAATAATAAGACAATTTTTGTAGACCTAAAACGTTTATCTGTTTATTTTCTTCCTTATTGTATGGAAGCAGTGGAAAAATTTATCTCAGTGACTCTGAGGCTGTCATAATCATAATGGGAGAAGTTATATTGGCTAAAAGAATACCTCAGGCATTAAGTCCGCCTGTATACTTTGCAGTATATGAAACTAAAAAAATATATAAAGACACACAAATTTTGAACAAATGAATTAGCCGAGGTTCTTAAGAGAATCCTTGCGGTAGGCCTTCAACAGTAGACATTCTAAAAAAAAAAAACAAAGAAAAAGAAACAAAGATCTTAGACATCATATTGGGAACAAATAAAACCCGTCATAACACCAATCTCATTCCAGCATCAGAAAGATTAATACAGAATAGAAACGTATCGGCCGCAATCCGGCGCGATGGTTGTAAAATTTATTAGGCCTAGGGGTACTATTTATATCGTCGTTACAAAAATGAAGTTCGGTTATCTCGGAGACATGTAAACGTGTCCGGAATAACAATTGGCCTTTTTCGTCCACGAAGGCGCGGATGTTTTAGAATACATATTCTGGGGGGTTACTCTGTGAAACGATACGAACTACGAATGTTTGGATGTTCGACGTACGGAGTAAGATATAAGTTTTCCACTTCTAAAATCAATAATATGCTCTATTATACTTATCATTTTCTTCGAACTTAGTTTATGTTTACGACATACTACGACATATGATAGAAGATTAAATATTTTGTGAAGTATTTAGGCACATTAGTGAAGTTTTACGTACGACATCCGAACATTTGGAGTTCGTATCATTTCATAGAGTAACCCCCCTGCTCTCTAACAAGGATACCGACTTAGGTTCTATTCTTTGCGAATTTAACTTTAAGTTAGACTTTGTATGAAATTTAATTGTTTGTATCGTTAAAAATATTTACCTATGGTATTGTACAGTACATTGCATAAAGCTTCAAAACTGTAATTGAGTTAAATATAAACTCAGCTTTTTAATTTACGTATTATTTTATGTGCTATTTATTTATACTTAATATTTTTAACAAATATTCAAATTATACCAACTTAAAATATAGAAGTGTTGAACGAAACAATAACATGCGCCTTTTCTCAGCCACTAGGTCCTAAGACACTTTCCGAAGCGGTAGTAATATTACATAACAATTGGAGATCTTCCCAAAGGCAACTTGAATAAAAAATACTGCTTTGGTATTTCTTTTTTGCTATTGTTTTGGACTGTTTTAGACAACTTCGAATCCCATTAATGTAATATATTTTAGCAACCTACACCCGCAATAGTAATTGAGCGATAAGACCGCCATTTGTACTTTTTTTATCAATATTTCTGTGTAGTGTTTAAGTTTGTGAACAATAAAGGTGAAATTATATTGATGTTGGACGTTCAAACATTGTCTTTTGCAATGAACTGACAAAAGTATCCATAAAGCAAGCATAAACTCTCTACTGAAGTAATGTTTAGCATTTATCGAAAGTAAACTGGATGTAATCTACGACAACTTAGTTCTTTCACGACACCTCTGGGACAATAAAATGCAGTCCAAATGCTGCAGTGCCCAAGTAAGTTCGTTAAATCGTTCCAAATTCATTGCGAGCGTATAGAGCTACTTCGTTTAGAGTTACTCCCAAGAGGCGGATTGGAGATTGCGGTGTGTCCTTTGCGACTCACACTAGATTAGAGACTGATTCGTGATTTTTAATTTGAAAGGAAAAAAGAGGTGAGCTATAGCAATCAGCATGATTAGGAATTAATCAATTCTTAATAATAGTAGTGAAAAATAGTCAAGTTTTATGTTTAAAAATCTAAATGATAGGGATCAAATAAACACAGTGTAAACTGTAGGGTTAAATCATTAATAATCAGCTGTTTATCCTTTTATAAAATCCATCCCATGGTTGTCTGTAAGACATTGCCTTTTAGCGATAGGACCGCCAATTGAACTTTTTATATTTGTTTGTGTTTCTTGTAGCACTAAAGTGTATGAATAAATAAATATGATTAACGGTAGTTACTAGCCACCTAGATTCCCCAATTTTTCCTATACATCCATCTAGTCAATCAACATCATCTGTCTGATTCTAACAAGAAATCACTAATCAAAATTAGCGTTGAAAATTTCAATGAATGGCGAGACGAGAATGCCGTTCGCCTGATGGTAAGCGATACGACCGCTCATGAACAGTAGCAAAATCAAATAACGCCTTGAATTACAAAGCAATGCTTGGAATTCCAGTGCGCTCGCCATCCTGAGACATAAGAGGTTAAATCTCAATATGATCAGTAGTTACTCTGGCTACAATGTCCTTCAAACCGAAACACAACAGTGCATTAACACTGCTCTTTAGCGGGAGAAATAGAAATTGCGATGGTACCTACCCATGCGGCTTCTCACATATGAGACCTACCACCAGTAAAATCTTAATCACTTAATTAAAATCTACACAACTTAAGCACGACGCATCAAAAAGTACCCGTAGTAGTAACGCTACAGCTAAGGGCCACAGGAAAATCGATAAAAATTTAAATGTGCTGATTTCATCGATCGTAAAGCGTAATGAGACAACGTAATTAGATTTGGCCCGGCCGCAGCGAAGATAATCTGTGCAAAACGACAGCATTAACACCGAAACAAGTTTCCACGGTTCAACTCGCAATTACGCTAATGGATTAGAATTTAAATTGTTAATACGTGTCGAGACGTGATCGGGAACAGAGAATAGACGTCTTGAAGACGATTTTGGAGAGGGAATAGTTCTTAAAACTAAGTATGGATTTATATTACATGATGCAGTTCAAAATATTCACACAACATAATATATTTAGATCTGGTTACCAAAGAAACAAAGTTGAAAATATTATCGAATAAAACTACTCTCAAAAGCAACTACAAAGTAAGCAACAGTGTCTTCATTTAATTGACACCTTGCCTTCAAAATATTTTAAGAAGTGATTAAAAACTATATTTTATATTTTCATCATACTTTTTGTAAACTCCGAACAAAAGACTTTAACAGGCTGACCGTTATTGTATGAGGCGGTCGCTGTATGTGTCTATTCAAATATATATATAATAGGAAATAATTACACAAATATGAGAGTTAAAATATCTTTAGTCAATAACTGTTGTATTCAGGTGTAAGGGTTTTGATAGTATTAATGAAACTCAGTGTTTGATTTTCAGTGCCTAAGATCCGCTAAAATCCGTCCACTCGGTATGACGTCTGTCAGTCTAACAATGATGAGGATGGCTCGCACACTTATATTTAATTAACATATTTGATCTACCTTCAAATTTATTAATGTTTACACCACAATAACAAAAACTATATAATCCTCTATTCGCATTCGGGTAAAAATAACACTTGATATTTTTATGATACAAAATACCAGCCACATTTCCAAGTTAAAGGAGCTAATAACAAACTCAATATTCCCGTCATCAGCACGGTATAATCCACACTCGCTCATCAGCTCCCACGGGAACGATTCTTTCAGCGACACACGCCTGGCCCCATTACCGGTATTAATCTGTTTAATGATCGACGATTTAGGCCCAATTCACTCGTTTGCGAAGAGGCTTGTAGATTATGTGGATTGGAGATGAGTAATTGAGCGGGATACAGAGTCGTTAATGCTATAGTTAACTAAGAAAAATCTAGAAAAGTTTTCATTATCTCACAATCCAAAATATCTGATAATGTAATTACCGATTTTTATGCAAATGTTTACTAGCCAAGCGTTGAAACTTTAAAAAGACCCAGTGAAATAATCAACCTTTTTAATCTATGCACAGACAGAAATCGTACAATTAAAATATTATCAGCATGAAACATATTTTTTTTGTAATATTTATACACAACTGTCGCAATCCGCATCATATGCGCTATATTATTTCGTCATTATGAAATATAAGAAGCCTAAATATCTTTTAAATCGAATTTCAAATGGTCCTTCGAGCCGGATAAATGAAAAAATAAATGAAAGCTATCCTCTTCATTACAGAGATTTTCATAGTTCTCTTTCGATTGTTTTTACGCTCGGTATTTCAGTTAAGGCATTGATTAATGACGAGCTCACCACTAAGCCTCAAAGTCCATAAAGAAACACCAAAGAAATTGTCGCTGCCTTAAATTCAAATTAAGCAAGATTTACTCGACGAATTTTAATTATTGGGGAGGGTAGATTCCATTACTCACCCTCGCACCCCTACGATGATGTCTTATTAAAAATTCTAATAATACGCTACTTTTTGTTTTAATTTAAATATTATGAATTTGCTCAACCGCGCGGAATAATGTCGTTTGGTTTGCGGCTCTCTTGTTATTTACGAGACTAAGAATATTGTTTCTGTCGAGAAAATGAAACTGAGGATTTTTCACAGTGCAATGCTTTTCATTGACTTTAAAGTACGTTATTAAATCGAAAATTTTGTTTGTTTTGAATGTAGCATTTTATTCATTTTTGCTAGTATTATACAGGGTATATCAAGACTGCTACCGAAAACGAATCCGGGTGGTAGTTTTAGTGACAACAAGCACAATGCAACAAAAAATTGTACAAAGGAACGTGATATTTTTATCATTGTTTTGTAATTTTTTAAATATAATAAATGGTTGGGTGGTAAATCCATAGATTGCGGTAAAATCATAATTTAAATCCTTACGTATCATAGCGTCCTTATAAATAAAAGGATTGACACTATTTATCTATTTAAGAAAAAACTTTTTATTTACTACCCGAATAAGACCAAAAAAATATCAGTTGCATTGTGTATAAGTCACTAAAACTAGCACCCGGCTTCGTTTTCGGTAGCAGTCTTGATATACCATGTATATGTACTTCTCTGTCACACTTCAAAGTATCAGCACAAATAATTTAAAACAAAACGATATGACGATATATTTATGACATGATATCCTTGAAAGAGTAGGTAGAGATGCTGCTAGAAACACAGTTCACAATTATTTCTTGCCCAAGACATAATTGTAACATTACAATATAATATTCTACTCCTAAATAAGAACAATATTTAGAAAATTAACCCTTCCAATCTTTTATTTCTCAAGTACATCGTTGCGAAGACGCGTCACTTAAAATGCGACATTCTATTTATTTATGTATGCCATGCCCTGACGTCACCTGACGTAATAAAACATTCATTCATCACGTTCGCTCCCGGTCCCTGCAGATCATTCACTCATTCTCTCGTCGAATATCGGCTTGATTCGGTTATGTATTAACTGAGAATGTCTGTTGAATATTTGATAATATTTGTAAAAGTATTGAGTTTCTTAATCTCCTAACACTGGTTGAACGACGTCAAAAGTGCTGCAAGCTTTAGAACGAAGAATTCTTTGATTTTTTGTTCAAATACTAACGAATGGTATTGTATTTTAAGCAAGTTAAAGAGAGTTTATATAAAACTGTGACATTTATTCATACGGAAAATATGGTGATAGGATATCCTACCAAGCATACAGTTAGAATATTTATCAATCTATCTCTATCTCTCTTCAACTACAGGAATACCATTGCTGAACGGCCTATAGAATATTTATAGCAAAAATAAACAGGTAAATTTCAGTTTAAACATTATAGATACAGTAAAAAAATAAATAAATAAATAAATAAATAACACCCAACAGTCACATACATAGTCCTGACCCCACACTAAGATCGAGTCTTGTGTCGTGGGTATCAGGAACTACGGGAGACTTTTCGGTCTCACAAACACCCAGACGCGGAAGAAATATTTGTGGGCCGCACAAACATTTCTCTCGGTGCGGGGATCGAACCCGCGGCCTCTCGTTTCACAGGCGGCGTCTAACCAACTGCGCCACGGAGGCTGTCGAAAGAAACAATCATACGCACAAAACAAGTACGATTGAGGGACAACCAGTCTAATAAGCTTGTAAAAAGACAACTACCCAGAGCCGTACAAATAAAAAACACATTTGTCACATCAATAGACAGGTCTCTAGGGATGTAACTTGTTGATAGCGAGTCGATTTGATAGTTATTAGTTGAAGACGTTTTTGTTTTGTCAGTGATTAGATATCGTGTTCGTAATTTTTTGCGGTCTTGTTGAATCTATAGAGTATTGATAAACTTCGGGGAGTTATTTATAATATTTTTCCCATATTGAAACTGCAGAAGACATGGATAATATTTATGGGGTTACACACGAAGCATAAAATGAAAGTAAGCAAATTCTCTGGGATTTGTAATCAAACACAAAGACTCAGTCAATCTCGTCTTAACAATAATTATGCATTGTAAAATAATAAATCTATTAAAATGATCAATTTGAAATGATATCAAGGTTGTCATATATAAATAAAATAAATTTACCCAACAGTAACGTACATAGTCCTGACCCCACACTAAGATCGAGTATTGTGTCGTGGGTATCAGGAACTACAAGAGTCTTTACAGTCTCACAAATACCCGGACCCGAAAGAAATACCTGTGGATCACATAAATATTTGTCGCGGTGCAGGGTTCGAACTCGCGGCCTCACATTTCACAGCCGTCGATTAAGCAACCGCGCCATGAAGGCTGTCAATATTTCACAACGGGAATAAAAACATTTGCCCAAACTAAGTGTTCCATGTTCCAAACCACCTAATCTTGCCTTAATTACCTTCTCGTTATGAAGGAAAAAAAACATTTGTAAATCAACGAATCTACTTTTAAATATTCATGCGGCAGTGTTCGGGATAATGCCTGGGTAAGAATTGGGGGAGATGTTTCCCCTCGGCAAATGTCTTAGGCGGATGTAGCTATGTCAAATTGTGTGGAAGTAATTGTGGCTTATTGTGTTTTGCAGAATGGAGACGATTTGTCTAAGCTATTTGTTGCATTATTTTATTATATTTAATTGAATATAACTTTTGTATCATACTTGGAGCTTAAGATCATTGAATATGAAAATATAAATAATATATTGAATCTATTAAAATGTAAGACATCGTTCAGATCATCATTTTTTATCTACCACCCGGTTATTAATTATTTATTAATGCAGTGATTGTTACAAACGTTACAAGTTGGTTTTAATAAAAACAGTTCATTATTGTATATACACATATTTCGATATCATTGAACACAGCATTGTAATAAATATGGAACATTAAGATTGCATGGCTGAAGAAAAAATTAAAACAATCGACCCTATTCATTTTATTGTATAAAAATATTTCCTCAGTGTTTCTGTGTCTTAACAAATGATACCCCACCGACCTCCAATCGTTAAACTAATATAAGATCACGAAAGAAATAATGAGACAGGCCAAAGCATATAACATTTTAAGTGGCGTACACACTGCACGTAAACCGGGATGGTAAAGCTCGTGTACACTGGCAGTAAATATACAGGAACAAATGGCGGCGTTGCAAAACTACGGAAAACTAACAAATTCCGTGAAATGCTCCATGAAATGAGCTGCTGTGTAGCCGAGCGCGTGCCCTGAATAGATGACTGTTGATTCGAATCTGAGCTTGGCGGGGGGATTTGTTAGTCACCAACAAATTGGTGTTGTTTATTGAAATATTTTAAGAATAAGAAAGAACTAGAACGTCTCCGCAATACAATCACTTTCTATACATGTATGTTTGATATTAAATGGCCCTACGTTAGTGGTATTGTTAATGCCGTTCAATGTTTAAGAAAATAGTCTTGTCTTTTATGCTTAACACAAAACCAGCGTTCAAATAAAGCCACGTTACAGGCATAGCCTAGTGTTGGCATCTGAGTTGTCTCTTATTGATATTATTTAGAAAGTATATGATCATGATGAATCATCATCATCATATCAGCTCCAATTTATCCTCTGCTGGACATAGGCCCCTTCTCTATCGCACCACTTTTCTATAGAGAAAGTATAAATATGTATTATTATTCTACTGAGAGACAGTAGCTTCTTTGTCCCCCCCCCCCCCCCCCTATGATAACATAAGCATTACTCTCGTAAATATCATTCGGTCTTCAACAATCTTACATAATGGACAACATGCCACCACTCTGTCATTTAGAGCGCGATTCCATTAGGCAAGTTACTTCTATGCAAGTTGCAAATTGCATGAAACTTGGACAAACCTGCATACAAGCAACATCTTGCATGTGGGTAGTTTGAACTTGTATACTTATATTTTTATTTAAATTACGCGCAAATTGATCGCGCAAAGGCTTACCTTCCAATAAGTTGCATGATTTCGTCTTCCACCCAAGAGTTCCTAGTCAATTTTGAACGTACGAACTTGTATGCAAGTAAAACTTCTATGCAATTTTCACTCTCGAAAACATGTTTCTAGTTTAAGCAACTTGTTCGCAAAAGTGACGTTATACTTGCATGCAATACTTGCATAATGAAATCACGCCCTTATATTCCTCTGGTAATTATAATTTGTTCACAAATTAGAATTACCAACTTAAATTATTAACACTATTCTCATATACTCTGTTATGTGTTTTCACATTGACAAATTATATTCGCAATTTATAAAATCGAATGACGCAGCATCCAATATAAATATTCAATAGATTTAACACAGGATTTTAGATGTTTCGCCTGTCGATTGTCTTACATCTGCTAAGACTACATTAAAGATTTAATCGTTTGTCATCATGCCGAAATATGCTTAGAATTTACAGACTAATTTACATCTAATATTTAGGATATTTGAAATGTAATCTTGTACATATTACGATTTTAATAGAATACATTAATGCCACAATAGTTTAATAACTAGTACTAGTAACTAACTTATATATTGTATCCACATACTTGATTGTCTGTACGATATATGCATTAGTGTCATTCATAAATATTGGTTTGAATTTCAGCTTTGTAAGATGACAAGAGAGCCAGAATCATACCAATTTATTTGTATTTTAATGACTGATAATTTTATTAGTATTTTTTTGTAGCTATGAACGGCTACAATATCAAATCGAAACACAAAGTGCATTTTCACTGCTGTTTTGCGGAAGCTATAGACATTACAGTGGTACTCGCGCGGCCTCTCACTGACTGTAATTAACATTGAAGCTACTTGGTATACTTGTATACATATATACAGGGTATATCAAGACTGCTACCGAAAACGAAGCCGGGTGGTAGTTTTACTGACTAAAAACACAATGCAACTAAAAATTTCGAAAAGAAACGCGACAATTTTTTGTTATAATTTTTTAAATATCATCATTTTTGGTTGGTAAATCCATAGTTTTTGCTAAAATGATAATATAAACTCTTTTATACCTTAGAGTCTTTATAAATAAAAGGGTATACAATATTATTTTAAGAAAAAAAAGTATTTACACCCAAATACGACCATATGAAAAAAATACCAAAAAAAAATAGTCCCTTTTTTGCAACATTTTCTGTTGCTTTGTGTCTGAAGTCGCTTACACTACCACCCGGCTTCGTTTTCGGTAGCAGTCTTGATATACCCTGTATATATATATGTATAAATATCTCACCTCGTTATCTTTGTCGGCATCCTTGATGTGCTGTGCTATGAACCGTACGCTCTTCAAGGCGGCTGCGACTTCGGGCGACAGGTGGCGCGGAAGCATGTTCTCCGACTCAGTCACTGACACAAATGTTTTGTATGTACTACTACTGCGTTGAATTTGTGACGGCGAAGTTTAATTTTGAATTTGAATTGCTTATGAGTTTAT
Source organism: Hyles euphorbiae (assembly GCA_023078785.2). Lineage (NCBI taxonomy): Eukaryota > Metazoa > Arthropoda > Insecta > Lepidoptera > Sphingidae > Hyles > Hyles euphorbiae. The sequence continues at coordinate 3,251,603 of CM041049.1, forward strand.
GAAGGTATAGGTGACTTGCTTTTAGCGCTAATAGTTATATCTATGCTTGTTACATGAAATGTTTTTTTCTTATTAATTTTAGAATGTAACAAATTGACAGGTCTTTAGAACAAAATCATATCTGAAATATTACTAAGTTAATGGAAAAGTGGTTAGGTTATATAATCCACCACGCTGGTCTAATGTGGGTTGGTGAATTACATACAGGTACTTTACTATGGTATGCAGATTTACTCACGATGTTTTCCTCCACCGCTTTAGTGTGTGGTATGACCTAACCACTCAAAATCACAAAATCGTACTCTCAATTACAGAGAAGGCCGTGCCTTGCAGTGGGACGTATATGAAATGATACATAATCAAAGACTTGTTAACTTATATTTGATTTGATAAAACTACAAATCTATCTTATGCTTTCGAGATTTTTGGACACTAGTAATATTAACGATTTCTTAGAATTAATTTAGGATAATAATGATTATAATCACCTGATGGTCTTTGATGGGCTCCAGCTCCTAGCAAATCGTCTTCTGGGGCAGGTGATTTGCGATAGTCCCCGTTCTCGCTCTTGGAATCGCCGAAAGCGTCAGTCAGGCTGTCACGGCTGAGAACAAACATACTTTATTAAATATATAAAGATAAACTGACTCAGTGGCGAAGTTGTTCTAGGGTACGGTTACAAAGCTGAGGTCTTGGGTTCGAATCACGGGTTGGGCAAACTGATATTGAATTTTTGTATTCATTATACAGAGTGATATTGACATATGGTATTTAATTTAAAACACATGTTCCTCAATCCACCCAGGTACTATTGTGCCAAATTTGAATAAAAACTGCCTAATAGTGTTGTCAAAAATCACGATTTGAGGTTTCAAGGCTTTTTATCAACCCCTATAGATACTGAGTTTTTTTTTGGTTCAGATAAGTTTCTTAACTGAACTGAAGTTCATCTAAGCGGTAAAAATACTCTTATCTACATAGGAAGTCCAAAATTCGTGAAAACGAAAATCACGATTTATGACAAAAAAAACTTCTCATATTGCTTTCAAATTATATACAATGTCACCTGGGGTGATGAGAAACATGTGGGTTAATTTAAGTAACATGTGTCAATTTTTTTTTTTTTTATTGCACTGAATGGCGGGACGATCATGCCGTTCGCCTGATGGTAAGCGATGCGACCGCTCATGAACAGTAGCAAAACCAAACAACACCTTGAATTACAAAGCAGTGCTTGGCATTCCACTGCGCTCGCCATCCTGAGACATAAGATCTTAAGTCTCAATATGTCCAGTAGTTACTCTGGCTACAATGTCCTTCAATCCGAAACACAACAGTGCATTTAAACTGCTGTTTGACGGGAGAAATAGACATTGCGGTGGTAACCACCCAGGCAGCCTCTCACATATGAGAGACCTACCACCGGTAAACCCTGTATAACAGCCCAGAGTCAAAAATCACATCGTGGGCCGGAACATACAAGGCGAAATGTAGGTGTCCTGGCACCTTCTGGGGAAAAGGCGTGATTTTATGAGCTTATGTAGGTAAATAAATAAACACACCCAACATTCACATACATAGTCCTGACTCCACACTAAGATCGAGTCTTGTATCGTGGGTACCAGGAACTTTAAGAGACTTTTCGGTCTCACAAGACTAGACCCGAATCAAATACCTGTGGATCGCACAAATATTTGTCTCAGTGTGGGGATTGAACCCGCAGCCTGACGTTTCTCAGCCGGCGTCTAACTGCTGTCTAACCAATCGAAGAGAGGCAAATATACATTTATTTTTAAGGTGGTAGAGCTGAACAATATGGCTTTTTTTTCTTTGAATTGTAAGAATATTACTCGATCAAAGCAAAGATATTTGGAGCTCTTGGTTCACTGATGCTTTATTGTTTCAGAACTCCATTTATTAGGTACAATATAATAATCGCTATAAGATGGACAAACTACGCAAAAGTATGTGTCATAAATATTTTTTTAAATTATCGTAAAAAAAACATAAAATAACATTCACATTCCAAAACATTTTCGTTCCCTTAAAATTCCCTTAAAAACTTAAATCTTCCAAACTATGATTGTCAACATCGTCGGCACGACGGCACGTGTGAACCGACCTCCACGCACGAGTGCCGTAATTGGTCCAAATGTTTGTACGAATAATGACTTATTATTCGAACGCAGTCGGCAGCGGAAACCGCGACGGCGCCACGTGTTCAGCGAGTTTTGATTACAAAACTGGGCAATATATGTAAGACTGGTGCTACACTGCGTACGATACGCGAAAATATCTTACCAACTGGACTATTACACTCCACTGCAATACCTACTAAGTCAGGTTCAACAGTATGCATTTTAATGATACCTAGCATTGAAGTTCAGCGAATCGCCGGGTATGTCTTTGATCCAAAACGCGTATTTGGTTATCTCAAATTAAGTATTTAAAAAAATGTGAAAAAATATATCACTATGGATAGCATAATATTATCGTAAGTTATAAGGGGCCTCCATTAATTATGTAAGGCATTTTTGAGAATTTTTGCTAGAAAAAAAGTGTGATTTGGAATAATTTAGCTTGATCCCCTCCCCACTAGAACACCTCACGTAGTTAATAGTCGCACACTAATACACATTCTAATTATAATAAATCAAAAGATTACTATAAACACTGAATATTTATAAAACATCGCTTTAACTGGAGGTTGAACATAAGCACTGCAAATGTAAAGTGCTTAATACATTAACAACTGGCTGCAGTGCTCCCCAGCCATCTCATTATATAAAATTGCGTATTAATCCACCTCTACAAATACTAAAATGCTAACGGCCATACAGATTTACAAGCAAAACGACTAGTCATGATTATTGCAACCACATTACAACGAACTTTCTAGATCAGTCATCAAATTAGGCTGATTTATTTATTTATTTATACACTTTATTGCACAAAAAAAATACAAATAAAATGAAAATCACAATCATAAAAGTACAATAATTGGCGGTCTTATCGCTCAAAGGCAATGTCTTACAGACAACCATGGGATGAATTTGATAAAAGGATAATTAGAGGGCAGTCGTAAAGTGTAAAGAATAGGAGTTAAGACGGAAAAAATATAAGAAATACAAATAATTACTAAATAATAATAAAAAATATATACATATATACATACATCAATACATACATATATATAACTAATATACATACATAAATAAATACATATTTATATATATAAGAGTATCAGTACATACATACAAACAGGAAAGTTATCCACATCAATGTATAAATGTAGGACACAGGTAGTGATCTTTGACCATTTTTTTAAACGATGATAGTGATCTCGCCCGTCTTACCACAACTGGTAGGGCGTTCCACAATCGGACAGCTTTGACGGTGAACGACCCGTCCATAAAATTAGTGGTGATATTTATCTTTCTTCCTTTCATCTTCTTTACTTTTACTTTTAAGATTCGTTCATATTTTCCATATATGTAATACAATATTTTCTGAAGAAAAATTCGTTTGAAAATATATACAATTGAATAATACATTTTTTCTACCAACTCGCTGGATTTGTTGAACCAAAAATCTGAATTTTTTAAATGGGCAACTAAATTCCGGAATAATCGCGATGAATCCATATACATAAATGAGATATTTTACATAATGCAGACAAACCACATTCCAAAACGCAAACCTATAACTTTAAAACTTTTAATTCATTTTTATTATTACGACAAAGTTGTAATTAAGAAATGAAGCTTTTATTAAGTAAATTTAAGAACGGTTTTTATTATCCCTAAAAGCCTGGGGCGTTCTAATCGTAGAATTTTAGCTTCATTTAGTTTAGAAGTCAATAAAGTTAACTTTCACCGCAATCTCTCATACAACCCAAATATAGCGGGGCTTGGTTTTATGGCTCGGGAAGATTAGGCGCGCGGGTTTGCCTGCTTTAATTTAATAATAAGAATAGGGTATTGAACTATTTTTTCCCTGTATTTATTAAAGGATATCCTTATCTAACATCTAACAAAGAAAGTTATATAATTCCAGTCAGAATTTAAAAAGTTAGAAACGTTTTAAATCTTATGGTGGGATATTATTTTTTTGTTGGAATGAGTGGCGAGACGAGCATGCTGTACGCCTGATGGTAAGCGATGCGACCGCTCATGAACAGTAGCAAAACCAAACAACACCTTGAATTACAAAGCAATGTTTGGCATTCTCAATAAGTCCAGTAGTTACTCTGGCTACAATGTCCTTCAATCCGAAACACAACAATGCATTTACACTGCTGTTTGGCGGGAGAAACAGACATTGCGGTGGTACCTACCCAGGCGGCCTCTCATATACGAGACACCTACCGTCAGTAAAACCACCAGTAAAAGAATAGGGATGCAAATATTTAGCCGATTACAAATTAATAGGATTAGTATCCTCAAATTCAATTAAGGGTTAAATACAAGCCGACTGAATACGAAATTAGCCCTAGCAGACCCCAACTATTATCGATAAAATTAATTTACCTTTATATAATGAACGACAAGCCAAAACCAACACGTTTAAATGCTTATAAAATCCAATTACCTTTAGCGTCAACCGTTTTAATTGGTTGCCGGTAATCGAGATTTATCGGGAAATTTTAAATTTCGACACAATAATCGGCTCTGGGATCGCGTTTGCTGGCATTTTCCGGTATCGATATGATGCTGCGGCAAATTAATAGCTGTTCCGGTATTATCTGGATTCCGCCGGATTGTCCGGAATTGTGTAAGGCACGTACAGGCTTTTGTTTGGTAATTTGTGGGCCCGCGCACAAACGCTTAAGCATTCCCGCACACGATTTTGGTGATATTTTGATAGGATTAGACTCGTATAGTTAAAAATGTTATGGCTGTGTTTCAAAAGTGATAGAGCCACATTGTACAAATTGATACGCTTAACCAGAGTGATACCAATGTTTCAAAGGTATACAACGTAAAGTAACAGATTTTCTGTCGTGTTTCGTTCATTAAAGTCGTATTGCCAAGACTTGATATTATTTTTCTCCTCGTGATATTTATCCTTTCCTTATATGAAACCATGAATCTGTATCAGCCCATATATGTCCCACTGCAGGGCACGGGCCTACTCTACAATCGAGAATACGATTGAGAGTGGTTAGGCCATATAGTCCACCACGCTGGCCTAGTGCGGGTTGGCGGACTTACATACAATAGATTATTATTTTATAAATCTCTATGGTATGCAGGTTTCCTCACGATGTTTTCCTTCACCGTTTTAGTGCGTGGTGATTGACTATCAATACACACATGACTCCGAAAAGTCTGAGGTGTGCCCTGGGATTCGAACCCGCGACCACCGTGAACATGTTGGCAGTCGCGTCTAGTCCGTTTACCAACAGGCCACCACGCACTTCCACATTCATGAAACCATGAATAACCATGGATAATTAGAGAACTCCATAGACTCATACATACGTAAAGCAAAACATTCTACAGCACGCATAATAACTGCATCGTACCAAACCCACGAAACGATTGGATAAGATTAGTTAAAAGGCGAAAACTATAATGAGAAAACCACCTATCACCACGACATCACTTTCATAAACTAACAACACACCTAGTATCTTTTAATTATGTCATCTTTAATTACGGAAGTACATATTAAATCAAGTTGTATGTAGCGAGAAGAGGTCTCAAAAACATGTCGCGTCGCTACACTTCTATGCCTGTTTATATTAATTGGATACAGGGTCGCATTCAGATCATACGTTTGGGGACCAAACTCCATCAATACATAACTTTGTATCGTATCTATACGTAGTTATTGGTTAGCATGATATCAATTCCCCGAACGAGGAAATCAAATCAAAATATTCATATAGTCTATCAAAGGATCTTTTGATGGTTAAATTAAACTATTAGTGCTACAGAACGTGTTACAGCTGTGAAGATGAAAGGGTTTAAGTAACTGCCTCAATAAAACGATGACAATTTTGGGTCAGCCCATATACGTCTCACTGCGGGCCACGGGCCTTGTCTACGATCGAGAGTATGATTAAGAGTGGTTAAGCCATATAGTCCATCACGCTGGCCTAGTCCGGATTGGCGGATGATGACATTATTGTAAACGTACAGTAATATAGCTCTAATTAATTTTGTTCAGATAACGTGAACCATAATATAACATGCATGGTGGCTTGTTGGTAAACGGAACAGCCACGACGACCAGTATGTTTACGGTGGTCACGGGTTTGAATCCCAGGGTAATCATCACGCACTTAAACGGTGAATAAAATCATCGTGAGGAAACCGCCATACCATAGCGATTTTTAACCATTTCTACGCTATATAAAGTCCGCCAACTTCAACTGTGACAATGATTTGGGTTTTATATCACTACCATCTCCATGACATTTACCAAGATGCTAAAATTCATTCATAATAATGCGTTGCTTACTACAACAATCTAAGAAAGAGCTCCTGATTCATATACTTTGCTCAATACCAACTAGACCATGAATAACACGAAAAAGGGGATAAAAACACTGAAACTAAATTCAAGCTAAAATGTTATTTATTTGTAATATAATACGATTTTCGTTACCCTAATTCGATTTCGCAGGAGCGTGTCTGAATTTCTAATGCTTAGTATTTCAACTATTGAGGACGCGTACTTTAGTATTCATTGAATGTTTCAATAATTGATTTTGTTTAGATGTAAAATACATTGTTTCGAAACGATTGGCCGATGAACGACGACCTTACTTTACATACAAAGACATGGTTTTAAACTTTGTAAGTTTTTCATAGCGATGTTGAAAAAAAAAGGACGTATAAACCCTAACAACTAAGGCAGTAATAAACTATGCTCCCCTAGACCTGACTTCGGATACTAAGCAACATAATATGAGTCGTTAGAACGTTGGTCGACCTCATGTTTAAAATAACGAAATTTTGTCTACTTCGGGTGTGATCATCTAGTCTTTGAACATTAACAAGTCTAAACAAATTATAAATGTATTTCCAACTTGAATGAATTTTGCAAATACTGTTACCTTTTTATCCCTACAATTTAAAAGTGGAATTTAAATAATTGGAGTTAAAAACAAAATATTTGACTGGGGATAAATCTTCATTTGATAAAAGTTAACAAATTAAAATAATACTCACCTCATCTCCAACTCATTGGTGTATCCATTGGACACAAATGTGTCGTCATAATCCGGCAGGGAGTACTTAGTCCTCCTCATCATGAGGAGTTTCGGCATCAGCTGAAGGAACAGCTTCTTCATCCAGGGCGACATGGTGTGCGTCGACGGAGACCTAAGATTTAAGGGGCAGTTGACCGGAACAGACGTGGAAATGAAAAAAATATTGAGGAACTTTGCAAACTTTTAGTATGTATAAATTTTATAAAATCTCGGTTCTTCTTAGAGATTGAAGAGTTAAATATAAAGACTTAAATAGAAATTCAAAAATCTTATTTCAAGCTATTTAAATATCAATAAATAAGTAAATTTTGCAATTCCGCTGACAATACCTTTTCAATTACTGCAATAAAAAGCAATGCACAATGAAGAAAAAAGGATAATATATTGTTAAAAAAAACTTTAAATATGTATTACCATCCTAAAGTTTTGCCCCCCATGCGTCGCCTCTAACTCCGCCAGCGCGTTTAATAAACTTTCTGATAAGTGCGTTAACGTGAAAGCAAATAAAATTTCATTAAATGTTTAATAAGCTCGTAAGTGTACAATATTACGTTAAGTACAAGCCTCGATAAATTAAGCAAAGTAGTCAAAAACACTCGAGCGAAGGGAATTTGATTTAAAATTGTCAAAGCAGTCGATAAGCGAGATGAACTTCAATGTGGACTGTACACCTTTTGCTCTGGCCCTTTCTGGCTCGGTGCCCTAGATTCTTTAAATGGTGAACATTTACCTACATTTTTATCTAACCAGTAGGGATATTTGCTATATAAAACACACCATAGTTATGCAAATGTGATATATTCGAGACCATCCATTGCATACCCAGGGGGGTTACCCTATAATCCGACATGACGACAAATGTTCGGACGACGTACGTTGAACTGTACGAATGTGTGTGGCACTTTACAAAATGTTTGAATCCTCTATCGTAAGTCGTAACCATAGACTAAACGTGGAGTGTCATAGAGAAAATTATTGATTTTCTCTTTTTTTTTAGAAGTTCAAAACTTATAACTTCGGACGCCGAGTATGCGAATATTCGAACTTCGTTTCTGATCATACAGTAACCCCCCAGATTCGAGCAGTTATAAATAAATCGCATGAGACTTAGCCGTCGCTCGGCAGTTCATATCCCATTAGGCAGTATTGCACTTATAAAACGAACGGTGGAACTTTCAACTTTCAGGTGGTAGTTTTAGTAATTTCATGCAGAATTTTACTCAAAGTTATCGCAAAACATACGTTTTTTTTTACCTATCGTCGTATTTGCGTGGTAAATATTTTTATGTACCAATAGAAATAATTAAACATGATGAAACTTATTTTACAAAAAAGACATCACTTTTATTTTGCGAAATTTTTAGTTGTAATGTGTCTGCAGTCACTAAAACTACCACCTGGCTTCGTTTCCGGTCGCAGTGTGAACATAGCCTATATTTTCGTAAAATAATAATATAGCAAATATAATACAACACCAAAACGGATCGTAAAGACAAAATGGCCTCACTTCAGATAATGTGAAGGGGCTTGGCGTTTTAATCCATCACAATATCCATGCAACATCCAACTAAACAAAACTCACACTAACAAATTGGTAAATAAATTGAAGTTATGTCTTGACAATATACTTATGTCGGTCTTCTCGAATTTGTATATGTTACTGGCCAGACCCAATTTTAGGATGCTAAAGGTTACGCCTAGGCCAAAATAGTTCTCCCTATACGGGAAAGGACAAACCAGTACAGCCTAGGCCTAACTAGTTCTCCCTACGCGCGTGAAACTTATCCGAGGAGTTACAAATATTCTAGGACAGTTAAACCTTTTTTTTATTGCAATTATGACGAAGCGAGTAAGCCGTTCGCTTGATGGTAAGAGATACGACCGCTCATAAACAGTAGCAAAACCAAACACGTTGAATTACAAAGCAATTCTTGGCATTCCACTGCGCTCGCCATCCTGAGACATAAGATATTAAGTCTCAATAAGTCCAGTAGTTACTCTAGCTACAATGTCTTTCAATCCGAAATACAACAGTACATTTACACTGCTGTTTGACGGTAGAATTAGACATTGCGGTGGTACCTACCTAGATGGCTTCTCGCATATGAGAAACCTACCACCAGTAAATTTTATTTATTTCCATGCAAACATTTCCGGAACCCCTTAAAACCATTTCCTCAAAACTCATATTATACATTTAAACATCAAAGCAGAAATTAACAGAACATTATAGGAACAAATAAAACCTAATATAACCGTTTGGTAATTATTCATTTTCACATAATAACTTCCCTTATATTGCAGTTACGAGTTAATTACCGCTTTCTACAGCCTGTTGCGATTATTCACACGCTAATATGTTTTATCTCGGTTGAAATTTATTGTCTATTGCCGATATGAATAGGTTTATGATATAGTACTTTGTATTATGCTCTTTATTGTGAAAGGGAGCACGGGATGTTTCAATGATATATTTTTAGAAATAATTTCATTTGAATTTTTTTTAATTTAGTACCCAGTTTTTTATTAAAATGCTCTGTCAGAACACCTGTTACAGGTTAATTTCTTCTTAATATTATATTATCTTATAAGCAATCTTCTAGAATTGATTACTTTGGAGATGTCAGGCCGAGAAATAGAGTCTAAATATATATTGTATTTTGTCTACGCAGAAATTCGAGCTTGTAGCCCACAAGCTCGACTTTCTAATTTTAAGCAGTCACCGTCGCTCATGGACCTTCGTAATGCCACGAGTCCAGCACAACCAGATCGCTGCCTATCGTGATGAGACTACACTCCTTAAACCCTGTTTTAAGAATGAAAAGTCATAGTGTTTGGGAATACACCGAAACACGGACTTGCTTCATTGATTACACAATGGAATATTCATAAGACATATATCGTTCAGTATGCAAATATAAGCTAGTAGATATTTAAAACCTTCCTTCGATTATTTAAATTGTTATATGTATGCAAAATGGAGTCGATCAAAAACCTGTGAAACATACATGACTTTTACAATTCACAATTCACCAAAACACAATCGATAAAAGCAAACATTGGTTTCGTTTTTAGCATAAATCTATTGGACATGCATTCATTGGCTGAGAGCATTCCGCAGTTTAGACCGGCGGCCATATTTCCACACATTGTGCTGTTATCGCCATGACGTTACAATGGACGAGAGTTATGGCGCTATGCAAGCGAAGACCTTTGCGGTATAATTTTAAATCATTTTTAAATGGTCATTTTATAGTTGTGATTTAATTTGGGGTAGAATTATGAACAATTATGTTAAGACGTTGAAGAAAGTGGTAAAAGTGAAATCTAAGCAGGAATTGGAATTTCACACCAATCAGCGAAAAGTCAGATAGAAACAAAAACAACACAATAAAGTATTTGACTATTTTTTTTTATTGTATTTATCAAATGGTATCTACGTATGTCCAAAATCTAACAAACAAAGAATTTTGAAAATCCATTAATTTTATTAAACAAGTTAGAAACGCTTTATATCTTGCAGTGGGAGTAAAAGAAAAGAGATGCAAGACAAAACTAGTGAGGTCACAAGTTCGCTCCCACTCTATTTTTAAAAATAAAAAAATTATATACAAAAATACTAATATATGCCTCACGTTACAAGCCACTTTAATACTCTTATGACATTTTATTATTTAATTTTATGGTATTTAAGTACACAAAATAATTGAAAGATCGATCACAGTCAAATATATATCCGCTATTCTACTTCATATTGTGTTTATGCAATTAATTTATGATATAGAGTTTATAGTAATTCTATAGCATTGTTGCAACCAACTTATGAATCATCGTCGTACAATAGCGTTGAAAATTGTATTACAAGCCAATCTGCCTTCGCAAGTTATTATAGTAATTACAATGATTGCAGTTTCGATAAGTTTGTATTCAGTACTCTCCCATTGACTACGCTTGGGTAGATTATTTGAACTAATACAGGAAACGAAATAACTGTGATAGGTGCGCCGAAGGAACATTTATAACAGTTATAGATGTGATCAAAATTCAATTAGGTAGCCCTGAAAAAGTTAGAAAATATTTTTCAGGGGTCTATAAGAAAAGGCCTGCATTTAATGACTACAAAAAAGTTTTATCTATCAGCCTTCTGAAGGTCTTACATCTATCATTAGCCAATATTCAAGAACTTGTTGGTTGTTTGTGTATATGTAGCAAGGCCCCAACGCATACACAAACAACCACAAGTATATGTAGGTACATTCGTATCATCATAAACTTCGAGCATCCGAAGATTCGAACTTCGTTTCGGATTTTCTGAGTAGGGGGGCCCTAGGATAGGCAGAGGAATTACTACGAAACACAGTATTCGATATATCGTGCATTTGCGTGCGTAATGTAATCTACTCCAAGTTTCTTTCCTAGCCTATACTCTTCCACTGAAGGACAAAAGCTACCCCAATAACTTAGATTTTACTATGATGGCGATGAATATTCTTTATGCGCAGTTATCAATACTGTAGAATCGTTAACAGTCGACATGAGTTAAAAGGCACTGGAAGAAGGTTTTAAGACGTGAAATCGTACGATATATCAAATAGCCTCCCAGGCATATTTTTTCTATTATTTTGAATTGATTTTAAATGAGGGCCGAGGCGGCCTAGCATTATTGTCTCCTAGGCATTAGTGGTGCTAATACCGATGCCAGTATGGGACAAACTCTTTTGGGCAGCCAATGTAAATCCAGTTATAATACAATAAGCTGGTGTCAATCCCAATATTTATGTAGCATCTGAATGTTGCGGAACCAAACAGTACATACAGCGTCTCTCATTGTGGGTTCGGAAATGTACCGGTGTTGACTGTATTTTGACTGAATAATTGAAAATGAAATTTGGCCTGATTAATTTATTATTAACTGGAATTTAATACTTCCGTTTTATAGTTACCAACATAAATGTAACACTGGAATAAAAAAAGATCATAAATTCCAAGCTCACACCAAATTTATATCACTAACAAATGAGATTACCTACTAGCTATACAAATAAAAAAAAAACACAAATTATGCTTACCTACATTTTATACAAAAAAGCCGTATTAATTTGAGGTTTTATTTTTGCATGAGATATAGTTTAGTTCACCACCTATCAAATCCAAGATAAGACACACCGAGCAAAAGGTTTCCAGTCCACCCCACACGCAACTCACCTAAAATGGACGTTGAGCACGCACACGGTCATCCAAACACTCAAAGACACCAAAATCATGGTGAACAGCAAGTACTTCCCTAAAAGTGGTATCGCCAGCGATGTGGGAGGTATAATCTCGGCCAGCAGCAGGAAAAAAACCGTCAGCGACACCAGGATCGAGATGCTTAACGAAATCTACGAGAGAACAACACATATTTACCTGAAATGCACGTTAAGTATGCAAACAGTGACCCATACGCTGAGAGACACGAGTATCATGGTGAATAGAAGATATTTCCCAAGCAATGGGATCGCCAGGGATGTTGGCGGGATGATCTCGGCCAGACCGAGGAAGAACACAGTGAGGGACACCAGGATGGAGATGCAGAGCGATATCTAGGGAAGAGAAGTCTCTTTTGAGTTTCACGGTAGTTAACGATTGCCTGAGGTTTTCTCGTGCACTAAACCGTGGTATCTGTAAACGGGGAAGGTTCTTAACTATATACATAAATATATAAATAATTTGTAAACTTAATGTTAATGTTCTGTGTGTATTTGTGTAGTTTAATCTCCCTCCGCGAACCAATTTATCAACTCCTCCGTGTATGACAAACATAAATGTATAAAGGACAAATCATAGAGAAACATTTAGTGCACTGAAAATCCGGCCGTTATAAATTCATTAAAATTGTCTTTCCACTGATACTTTTCAAATTGTACATAATTATATTAAAAAATTTAGTATCCAATTGGTTTAAAATAATAATGGAGTTAGAGCCAATTCGAAGAATAATGCGTCATGCAAAACTATTTACAAATGTAAATATACACAGTAATGAGATGTAAAATTTTGAATGCAATTTTGGGAGAGTTCGGTTCAATTTTCATTCCAATGTGAGAAAAAAACATGACGATACTTACCTCCATAAAATAAAATAGATCAAATAAATCTGTTTTTTCTTTATACGCACTTCATGTAGCGTAGTCGATGAGAATTTCACCATTTTGTACGCCGTTCTCAATGAGAATTCGTCGTAGTGAATAGGAAATAGCTCATATGCTACGTCGTTTTCAATGAGAATTTATCGTAGTCGCTGTGAATTTTTGTCATGTTCTACGCCATCCTCAATGAGAATTAGTCGTAGCCGATGGATATTTTCTATGTCCCAGAATGTTCTCAGTTAGTTTTTTCGTAGCCAATACTTTTTCCTCGCATGGTGTTCTTGTCGATAAATTTTCGTTGTTATTGGAAATTTCCTCATATCATACGCTATATTCATTGAGAAACTGTCGTAGCCAATGGAACTTTCCCATTTTGTACGCCTTTCTCAATGAGTCAACGTGGTCAATAGGAATCTTCTCATCGCCATAACCTGCTTATTTGGAAACAGATTTATTTTTGTCCAATTTCAGTGGAAAGACAAAGAAATATGAAAGTATATAAAATTTAATGCCACTAGCACACTCACACGGCTAACTAATGAGTCAAAAAAGACTAGTAATAATGGATGAGCGAAGGTTATGGATGGTGGAAGTACGGCCTGGTGATCGCTAATGAGAACATGCCCTAGACATCCCATTCATGGAAAAACATCGAAAGCGATTCGATATTCATATCAACATTTTGTCATTTTTCTCACAATTCAAACTTACGTTTTTATATTAAAATTAAATGTTAAATTTCCCCACAGAAATTTAAAATCAAAATCATCTTACGTCATGTGATGTAGATTATAATATTTTGTTAAAATAAAATACCATATTACTAATACAGAAACACGCGTTATTAGTACAATTACGAGGATTCCATTAGTAGCTAGTTTAAACCATTGTTTTAATTCCTTGTTTTAAAATAGTTTCTGCCAGTTTTTGTACTTTAAATAGTATAAAATACATACTTTAAAAATCATTACTAATTAATTTCCCTGAATATTTAGTATACGCAAAACAATAACCTACTGATCACCCTATGAATCGATAGTTTTATTTTAGTACTGAAATAATTAAAATACACATACATAAACATTCCAAAATGCTGCAGACAAATTCAAAGATAACGACAGAATGTTGATAGACTAGACACTCGTCACTCATGAACAAAGACATGTACCTTCTATCTCTTACCTTCTCTCCTGAGTCCGAGGGTAGGTAGAACACCAGGACGGTCAGAAAAGTCAACCCCACGCAGGGAATGATGAGATTCACCGTGTAGAATAAGGTCTTCCGACGCATCGTCAGCTTGAAGGTAATGTCTGTAAGAATAAGGATTATATTTGTGTAGGTAAAGGAGGTAAAAGTGACGCTGGTGGTGGAAGTAAAGATAATGTAACAGACGATATTTAAGATGAAAATAAAATTGAATATAATTATGGATAATTACTTTCCACAAAACCAATGTTTTTGATCACAAAATATTTATTAGGAATACTTCAATAAACTAATTAAATATTGCTATACTACTAAGTAGGTATATCAATGACATATTTAATTTTGATTAATTTGTGATAAAAAAAATTGTTTGCCCTAATTTTATATTGAATAATGGCAATAAATTTTAGTAGCCATGAACGACCACACGTGAATACTAAACAATCAATGACTAACATACGTAAAAAATGATTAAAATCTGGATATAGTCATACATAGAAGTCAATAAATAGATCCTAATATGCAATCTACCTGAGAAAGGTTCCGGGCAGCAAGGATAGTACTCTTCATTCCTAGTGGCAGGCACCTCGAGGATATCCCATTCCACGGACAGGTAGAACTCGCTCAGATCGATCCCGACGTGCACCAAGCTACTGCCAGGCAACTGGTCCATGTGTTTAAGGTCCACCTATAAATTAATGTTGCATATTTATACTAATTGTTGAGCATATTACAGCATTATAAAAACGTCGGAATAATATCATATAAACTATAATATTTTATCAGGCGAAAACCAGAATGAAGGCGGATCAGGACGCTAGTATATAAATAAACTAAAATATGTAGGAATAGAGATAAAGCCTAACAAATTGATGTTTTTCAAGAAGCTACATCAGTAAGGTATGTGACTAAGAAAAGTCATGATGATATTTCAAACACAAAATTAAATAAGTTACGTTGGGGTTACACCGTAATACAAGGGTGGTAGAGACAAGAACGTAAACTCATATAAAAATATAGAAGAAGAAAGAAAGAAGAAAGCAAACTATTTGATTCTTTGTAACAAGCTAACAATGATAACTGATATATATAGTGATATAGGAGTTTACGCAACACTAATACGGCGTTAACCCAACGCATCAAATCTATAGCCATTGCTTGAATAATTTATAATTATTGCTTATATTACGTGAGGAGACAAAAATTTAAATACCTGAGCTCCATTGTAGGTCCAAGATCCGAACTTCATGAAGCAAGTCTGTTCGTCGAAGGGGAAGTACTCAACGTTGATCTCGCAGGAAGACTTGTAGATAGCCGGCGGCTTCCAATTCACTTCACCAGTGTATTTTAGCGTTGCTTTGGTCATTAGGGTTACCTATGGGATAAAATCAATACAATTAGTGATGGAAGGTTATAAACTACTTCAGCTACGGATTTCAGAACTCTAGGTACATTCTATTAAACAAATTTACTATATTCGTGAGCATCGTTTCTCCCGCCAAACAGCTGTGTAAATGCACTGTTGTGTGTTGTGTTCCGGTTTGATGGCCATTGTAGACAGAGTAACCTAGTGGACATATTGAGACGTAACTTCCCATAGGATTCATTCACTTCATTAATTGCTCTCGCGATCCTGAGACATATTTCAGGATCGCGAGAGCAATTAAATGCCACGCGTTGCCCCTACCAACAGGCGAATGGCATGCTCGTTTCGTCGTTTTTTGCTTTATTAAAAAAAACTGACATTAATTGACAACTCTAACGTCCCATTTCGTTGGATTAATTCGAGGAGGCTTTATAGTTTCTACCCTGCTCTGCTTCTTGTTTCTATCAACCTATCTCCTGATAATGTAGATGATTAATGCATGGGAAAAACACTTTTCATCGAATGATTTACCTGATTACCATTGCTATGATATATGAAACACTCACCTCATAATTCCCGTCCCAGTTGTTGTAAAGAACGATGTCAGGTAACCAGATGTGCTCAGAAGGTACGTACAGCATCTCGACGCCGCCGTAATCATCAGGGTTCCACTGCAGCTTATAGTCATACCATTTCTGTAAAATGTTGATAAAATAAAATTGATGAACAATTTCTGTCAATATTTTCTTTGAGCAAGGATACCGTTTAAATAAAAAAAAGTTAAAGTAATAACTTATGATTCGGTACAAATATTAGACCAGAATAAGCTCTGCTGTTAGTAATTAACCGTGTTACTAGACCTTAATTACGCCTTCTTGTCGGCTATTACCCTCGAGTATACCATATTGGTAAAAGATTATTGGAATATTCTGAACTAAAATGGGTGAAATTAAATGTTTTAATAAACTGGGTTCTAAAATTTAAGGGAGTCCATTATTTCATCTATAGGTACAGTTTAACAAATATAGCTACGCCAAAGAACAAATTCAATGGTGGACGTGGTGTGGTGGACTATATGACCTAACCACTCTCAAGGCTCGTGCCCTGCAGTGGGACTTATATGGGCTGATACAGACAGAGAGACAAAATTATCCGGAAGATTTACAATTTAAGAGAATAAATGTAGGTATTATTAAACACAAATATGTCTTATAAATACTAATACAAAATACATAACGCGCTCTCTTTTTCTGTTAATATATTCATTCTATAAATTATGTAACGTATTTACCTGTTCCACCCATAGGTTGGTGGTCATGACTTGGTTCTTCAGATTGACTTCCATGAGCTGCGACAGCTTCAGGCCAAGCCGGACTGTCAGTATGTCAGTGACATTTGTGACAGGCCTTATCAACCTGTTGTAGTTGCTTAGCAGATCGTCGTACAGTCGCTTTACATCGGGGTTCGCTTCGAGCAACTTCACACCTGGAAGAAGGGCGTGATCGATAGAAGCTTAAGACATGACATTTATTTAATTATTTTTTTGAACTGTACAGAAACAACAAAGAAATCACGAAATAATAATAGTACTAGTGGTGGCTTTATCATACTAGGAAATTTCTTATATGCAACCATGGACATTTAAGTAGGAGAAAGAAAGGGCATAAATGCAATAATAATATTAATATAGCACAAAATCTATTAATAGCATACGTTTACGAATCAGTAAAGCTAAAAAACGTGTAATATAATTCTATGCTACTTACCAATACACTTGCTTAGACTGGCCAGAAATAAAATCAAGAATCGGAAATCCATTTTATATTTCTCAGAGTTCAGAAATACGTCATGTTTACTAACTTCCCGGATACAAATGCTACGAGAATAACTTCGTAGCCTCAGGTAATCAATACTCTACGCCGTAGCAAAACCACAGCGCTACGCGCAGCTGACATGTTCACTACTCTACCAATAGATGGCGGTACCAAACAGTTTATTTATATTTGGGAAAAAATAAAATGAAGCACATCAATATAAAATGATTATATTATTATTAACGATCACAAAAAATATTTAATTCTATAAGTATAAAAATATTTTCAACGCCTAATAGATTTAATATGAATTATACAAAAGTTATTAAAAATAATATACCTCTCAAGTAAATATTCGATTGTAGAGCTCAGCAGTGGTTCATTGCAGGTTGTAATTAAATTGTTTCATTTATTCGTAAACCCAGTTGCATAATTATTACATTCGATTTCTCACACCACTCCAGTCTATATGTTCTTTTACTCTGTTTATAGCGGTAAATTAGTAACTGGCCTACTTTCTGATTTCATCAGTATAATATTACGAGTATTTTCGTGTCATACACTTCTGAGAAAATATCGACCTTTGCTTTTTTTATTGCCTATAATATTACTAAAACATATCATATAACAAGTAAACATACTTA
This sequence comes from Hyles euphorbiae, assembly GCA_023078785.2. Lineage (NCBI taxonomy): Eukaryota > Metazoa > Arthropoda > Insecta > Lepidoptera > Sphingidae > Hyles > Hyles euphorbiae. Next base: position 3,269,983 of record CM041049.1, read on the forward strand.
AAACTACAAGCGGGTCATACACATACGCATGTTCAGAATGAATATTAATAAATAATAAATAACACCCAGCAGTCACATACATAGCCCTGACCCCACACTAAGATCGAGTCTTGTGTCGTGGATATCAGAAACTACGAGAGACTTTTCGGTCTCACAAACACCCAGACCCGGAAGAAATATTTGTGGGCTGCACAAACATTTCTCTCGGTGCGGGATCGAACCCGCGGCCTCTCGTTTCACAGGCGGCGTCTAACCAACTGCGCCACGGAGGCTGTCAAATATATTATCTTCAAATTTCTGGATTGATTCTCTGACTTAATTTTGGTAAACGACTTACAAGTATTACTATTAAGACATATACCAAATAATGAATTATCTTCAGCCATGATTAATATAACAACAAAAATTTCCTCAAATGTCCCCTTCTGTGGACTGTTCGTAAACGCACTTGGCATATTTTGATAGATATTTCTCATACTTGATATGCGTTATCTATTTAATTTAAGTTATATTAAATATCATTAGTATATATACTGAATATTAAAATTTTACTGAGTAAATTAATATATGTTAAAGCGACTCCACAAAAATTTCAATAAACTGTTGGTTACACGGTACTGCGACTTTTCTGTGGACCTTAAATTCAACCGAATAAATTGGCCTGAATAAAATACTATTTTACAAAAAAACAAATTTAACTGGCCACACTGACGGGTGGCATCGGTCATGTTGGATTTAATGACTGAGCCCAGCGTAGGTAGTTCATAAAGATATTGAGATCTTTAATAGTGTTATTGTCAAAGATCGGTGCTTCTTTTCTGTTCCTTGTGTACTTGAGTAAATAATTATTAGTTTTATTAATTCACATGCTGCCGAAATAGCTTAAGGGGAGTAGTTGTGGAATAAATTTACCTACTTGGCTATCTTCAAAACTAAATTAGCATTGCTAATTTTTTTAAAGAATGTCCTTTCTGTGGACATCTTTTCTGTGGACTTATAAGTCCACACGAAATACAATGTCTACAGAAAAAATTAAGTAATAATGATTTAACAAGTAATGCAGTATTTTGCTTGCCTGTAAACGTAGACGTGGAGTGCTGTGGGCTCGATAGTAATGTATTTAGCTTATAATAATATTAAATTATTACTTAGTATCGGAATAAAACCATGTTCCATATGATAGCGAATTATGTGATGTCCGTTCATCATTCTTTAACTTTAGTGATTCAGATAACTCAATTGCACCATCGAAAAAACAAAAAATAAATTCATTTTTTAATTTCAGCGATGAAGACACTTGCTTTGTAACTATTTTTGATATGTTTGTTCTTTTGTGTAGACACAAGACCCTTCTGTGCTCGAAAAAAAATTATTATAATTTCATTTTTTATCCTAATCGAGAAAACGATCTTGTTTTATGTTTTAATTTTAATATTCTGATTATATCATATTAAATGAGACTGATTTTGTAAAAATCCCGACCATGTTTTTTTTATACAATTTTTCGCCTCGTTTTGTGTATGACCCAATGCGCATTATTTGAGATGATAAGAATATATTAAATATAGTTTGTAATTTTAATAATACTTGCGGCTATTGATGATTACTATTAAGGGCCTAACCTCTCTCAATAGCACTGCCGGTTGTAGAGGAGATCCGAGCTTAAAAATGCTAGAATATGCACAGATACAATACATTATTATGACTGATTCTCTTATTTTTAACGATTTTTTTTTTCTGTAAATAAATGAATATCGACTTCATGATAAGCTAAAATTAAAGATAACTTGAAAGGGATCCCAAACAAATCCTTGCAGATCACGAAATAATTTGTCTCGGTACGTAGGTCGAACCCGCGACCACATATTTTAAAGTTGACATCTTACACAACTTGCCAAAGACGCTGTCACTGACGCCGACACTAACTCTGAAAGCACTTTATAAATTGATAATTCTGTAAGCATCATATTGTTATGATGCTTGAGGTTGTCCTCAATCACATTTTGGTAAGAAGTTAAAATAATGCTAAACAATAAATTAAACAAATATAAACTAAAAAATTACAATGCAAAAGAATTTCTTGAATTTCATCTTTTACACATTTTCGCTAGTGTAAGTAAAATACACGGAAATACAAAATGCTTGTTCAGAGTATCGGCGTAGATCATTATTTAAGTACGACTATTTTATTTCGTCGCATTACAGAAAAGAAAAGATATTTACAAAAATAAATTACACTTATAATGAAAATGATTCTCTCTTTTCATGTATAATTTAAGAATAAATTTATTTTTGACAACGCATGAGTTTCCTAAAGTAATATTAAATATTATTGTCCCAATCACAGTTTTTTCCTTGTATCACTATCCAGCCTTAGCCATACCTTGTACCGTTCTTCTGAATTGAAATGTTTCGTGCGATTCTTCTATGGCTGAAAGAGAAATTAATTACAATATAATAGCCATTCATACATTATCTGGCATGATGATTGATAAGACAAAAGAGTTAATTAAAGTAATTCTTTGAATATAAGTACTCGTAATACTTTTGTGTTTATCGCACAGACAGAAACATCAACAAAAAAATCAAAAATACTTTCTAATCAGAACTAAAAGCTAAAATAGAAATAAAATAAGTTTAATTGTCATAAACCTTAATATTAAGACGTAAATTTCATCAAATAACAAAAAGATAACAAATATCTACTCCGTATATCTAGATAGCACGTCGTGGCTGTGACATATAGGTGGCGTGAACCACACCATAACGCTAATTTTCAGTGGACAAATCATCATCATCATCAGCCGGTTGCAGTCCACTGCTGGACATAGGCCTCTCCCAAGGTACGTCAGAGAACCTGTTCAAATATGTATATGTATGTATATTAGATATTTGAATAATTTGAATACAAACCTTGCACTGGATATTTGGGCAAAGGCCATAAGTTAAATGGATAGAAGTACGCATAAGGCAATCGTTTCACGACTATTGTTCTCTCGCGTTCCATTTTTGACTCTGCAACAATTAAATGTTTAACTTCACTCTCGCTACGCAATTAGCTACTGCGCAACGAAGGCTCTCATAAACTGATATATATTTATTAATGGTACAATATGGTAACAGACGTGACCTTAAAGACACGTGATTTAAAATAATAGCCACCTGGAAACAATTTACACACCGTCCACCAGGAAGAATCGGGAACGGTAATATCTTCCGGGTCAGAAACTAGGAAGACAGTTCACTTGGGCTCTAATGACTATTAATGATCCTTCGAACCACGTAGAATGTTTACCGTTGGAAATGGCACTGACGTCTGGAGTCAAACATATACAAATCAACAGCTGACGCAATATTTACAAATATAAAATAATCACTCATAAAATACAATCTTATTTTATGACCTATTCAAGTTTATGGCTGTATAGTCAGGCATGCATTAAGAACAAATGTGGGTTTAAAAAGTACAGCCAATATATTTGGATAAGATTCATTGTAGATTAATTTGAAGATAATAACAGTTTTTGTATGCCCACAATTTTTTCTTTCGGGTCTGGGTATTTATGAGACCAAAAAGTCTCTCATAGTTCCTGGTATTTACGACACAAGACTCGATCTTAGTGTGGTGTCGGGACCATGTAACTGTTAAGTATTGAAATATTTATATTGTCAAATGGTGTCGGAAACCGTATAAATAGAATAGTTGAAAATTCTTATACTAAATTGGACATAACATTCATAAGTTATGTCCGTTAATGTCATACATGTACATATTGTATAGAATATAATAATTCGGTAAATTTTATTAATGGCGAAATGTGGGTGTCCTGGCACCTCTTTCTTCGGAAAGAAAAGTATGCATGAAAATTGTTTGATATAATAGAGTACAGTCAGCAACATAAGTTGCTGAGCACTTCACATTTTTTGATAACTTTTTTATGAATTAAAATTTGTACGTACTACTCTGTAGTCGTAAAATATAACCAAGTAAAGTCATCTATGCCGAGAAGTGCCATACGATATTGAAAATAATTATTATTTTGGATGATAAGACAATTCCAAATCTCGTGAATGTGTAGCGACTTATGTTGCTTACTGTACCTATAAGGCCCATTCACACCAGTGACTTTTAAGTTAATATTAATTCATGATAACAATATTTAAATAAAAATGGTTATCGATTAACTACGATGACTCATAGCCCCCAGCCGCGTCTTTACTCCGCACCTGCATTATTTAATAAAATGTTGACAATTGTTCTATTCTAGTGTGTAACTACTTCCCGGTTGGGTGTAGTACGGTAGGAAACCACTATTTATCACTTAAGACCGAGCTCATAAAAATGGACGTGGATACGCAATAGATTTATGGATATTGACGTTGTAGTACGCTAGTATGTTCTACGCTTTAACTGCAGGGGGTACTATGTATGCAGTTTTATAGAATGGAACCGTATTTACTAATCTGTATCAGCCTATATACGTCCTACCGCAGGGCACGGGCCTCCTCTACAATCGATAGTACGACAATAGTGGGTACGATTGAGAGTGGTTAGGCCAGATAGTCCACCACGCTTACCTAGTGCGGATGCCAACCCGCACCGCCCGTCTGTGGCGGACTTACATACCATAGTTCATAAAAATCGCTATGGTATATATTTCCTCACGATGTACTAATAGCCGAAGCTTATTAAATGGATTATGGACTGCCTCGGTGGTGTAGATTACTACGATATGATTCCAATTTCGGTTCGGACAATATTGGATTGTTGTATTCATTATCAAAAAATTGTGCCCGCTATGGCGATAGGATGGCCCGTATCACATTGTAGGATGGAGAATACATTATGTGTGTACTGGTTGCACCCTTCTAGGAAAAAGGCGTGTGTTTATTTATGTTATGTATGTATACTTATTATATTTTAAAATCAGGAATGAATGAACTGGATTAACTAATTCTCAACCTACACACCCTGCCACTGCTTAAACGGCGTTCAACTCCTGGAGAAACGTATTAGCGTGGCATGAGTACTATTACAATAAATTGCTGATTTAATATTCGCACACGCTGAAATAACCACTTAAAGTCATTGGTAAGCCAATAAAATATAGAATTTTTAAAAGATAATTATAAAATCTAATAAACTTTTGTGTACAATAAAGTGTAAGAAAATAAAACTCTCTATACTATATAATATCATCCCACTTCAACCCACTGCTAGGTGTAGTCCTCCTCAATCCTCATAATAATTAAATCATCGTAATAATATAATCTTAACTATTAGCACAACGTATATATTATATCTGGCAACACAAACACATCCACAGATAAAAAAGTAACAATTTAAAAAAGGAACTGTCCGTATATCCTTAAACTTGAACTAGAATATGCTAATAGTCCTGATAACGTGACTGTCCGCGTGGAGGTGTGGACAGATGGTATGGAACGTGACTGGCAACACACGACACGAGCTCAATCAACTTTCCATTATGTTGTCAACAGAACGCCAACCTATCTCCCGTTGGCCTGTGACGTAATCTTTGTGCATATTTATTTTACTCTATGAACTGGGGATCGAATTGTTTAATTTCTTTTTTTTATTTCAATGGTTGGCGAGACGAGCATGTCGTTAAACCATACGACCGGTAGTACGTAACCGACGACGTAAGGTGTTTAGTATTACTACTGTTCGTGCTCACGAATTGAATTAGAAAGCAATGCTTGGCATTCCAATACGCTCGACATCCTAATACATAAGATGTTATGCATATGCATCATAGCTTCTTAATATCTTTAATTCGTAAAAGTTTTTGTTAGATTATTGATAACAATTCAACATCTATTAATCCTTACTTATACGATTTACCAACGTACTTTGTAAACATATGTACTGATTAATATCGAAGAAGCGAAAAACCATCTGAAGCTTTAAGACGTTAGGTATCGTAGATAGGCAGAATGGATATATAACGCTTGCATCCATGCTCTAAAAAACAGTACAAATATACAAGCCTCCTCAATAACAAACAACAAAGGAACAATATTTTACAACATTCCGCTCATTAAAACGATATCATTCGAGCATATCGCCCACACGACCACGTGAGACGGAAGGGATCGCCGGCACACCAGAGCCCACGCGCAATGTACAATCAGTTTTATGTCTCAAACTGACCTGTATCAATGTGAACATTGAGATCCTTAATAAGCAAATGAGGTAAAATCACACGTGCCGTCTACATTAGGCTATGAATCTGTATGTTTATTACCTGTGTAGGCGGAGCGCCACCTGATATTAAGCGGTTAGTGTCAAGTATCATGGATTTGGTCGATCCCAGAGACATATTTAATGTACCTATATAATATCTTATAGTCATTCTTTTATTGCCATGAATGGCCAGACAAGCAGCATTTCAGCTAATGTACACAGCTCATGAACAGTAGCAAAACCAAACAGCTAGAATTACAAAGCAATGCATGGCATTCCACTGCGCTCGCCATCCTGAAACATAATTTGCTAAGTCTCAATATGTCCAGAAGTTACTCTGGCTACAATGTCCTTCAATCCGAAACACCACAGTCCATTTAAACTGCTGTTTGGCGGGAGAAATAGACATTGCAGTGGTGCCTACCCAGGCGGCCTCTCAGAATGTTTTAATTATTAAGAATTTGTGAAACTCTGGAGAAAAACATTTTTGCAGACTGTAGGTGTATAATACTTACTTGAATAAATGCGGCTATGATTAAGAGCAAAGATCTCTACCATGTAACTGGCTAGGTTTGGATTCGCTGAGAATATGCTCAGTGGCAAGAGTCAGGAATTTATCATATATTTCTATGGATCATCAGCTGTTTCCTCATGTATGAAATACATATGTGTGTTTATACTAACATATATGAAGACTAGCAACGCGCTTTATGTCAGTGTGGTAGATTATGACCTAAATCCCCTGTGATCAAAATCTCGATTGTAGATAAAATTTCTTTTGCTGGCAATGAGATGAATAATATGGGATGGTTAATTAGTTTTGATAACTGTTACATCTGTTACAGCAGTTGCAGCGCCTCTACAATCGAGAGTGCGATTGAGAGTTGTTAGGCCATATAGTCAACCACGCTGGCCTAGTGCAGGTTGGCGGACTTTACAAATCATAGAAACTCTTAAAAATCGTTATGATATGCAACCTGCATAATTATGCATGCATATCTTCACAATATTTTCCTTTATCGTTATCGTGCGTCTCATTATACCTTTTTTTTCTAATGGGTAAAATCCTCAGTGGAAACCTGACTATCTGGATGGACTTTTACCGGCTAAAGAACATAAAAACCTTACTAACAAAACAGGACTTTCTCAATTCGTATAAGAAAAAGGGTTACGCACATTAACGTAATATCATTGAGCAAATCAGCAAACATTACGCCAACGGTTCCCGATGGCCAATGAGCGCAAAGGGGTCAAAATCGAGAGTGAATGTAGGGTGAACACTTAGCAACACTTACGCTCGTCCGGCGTCACAAGTGCGGTAATATGGGTCAGCGGCTCCAGCGGCGGGATCAAAGCGGGAGCGTTGACACGGCCCATGGACATTTTGTGTCAGTAGCGCGGGAATCTTTGGAGGCGTGGTTGTGAATATTACTTTTACTATTACATCGTAATGTATTGCGCAAAGGGAGGTTCTGTTTTTAATCACAGGATGACTTAGGTGCTATTTAATCAATGATAGCAGTAGTTACGATATTAAAGCACAATATAGCCGCCATGAATTAGCTATCCACCTCATTTAAGCAGGCATACAGGCATTTAAGTAGTAGCAGAAATGAACGATTCAAAAGATCTTGTGAAAGACTATTTGAATAAAAAATATTTTGAATTAGATTTTAAAAACATTAAATTACTTCAAAATTGGAAACGCAATCATTGATAATGAAATCAAGTGAGAAAATAATAAATCTTATCATAACTTCAGTAGTCATTAAAAACGGAAACTGTACTTTTCCTATTATATTAATTAAAATTTTTTATTGTAAAAATTACTATTAACGCAGCACTTTATTACATGGTTTCATTTAATGTCATTTCTCCATCAAATGTCCACCACAATTATGGTAAAGCATAAAAGTGGCAAACAAGGGCTTCAGTTGAAAAAACTTAGGAACTTTGCTGGTCTTCAAATATGAACAATTAAGAATAAAAAGTTTTTGATAAGAAGGCAGAATATATAAAGATTGTTAAACCTTTTTGTACGAATTATGAAATTTATCCTTAAGTAGTAATATATATTATACTACAATACCACCGAACAACAAGTAAATTGAGTAAAAATAAATTTAGAATATATTTTTTATATGTAAATTAAGTAAAACCTATATTGACTTGTCATAAGGGTCATTTAATTGGCTTCATGAGTAATGAAACAATTTTATTTCATTTAATTAATTACTGGTACATTAAATAACTTATTAAATATTAAGACCATGGGAACTTTCAGCTAGTAATACTGCCATAAGCGGAGTGGCCTACTCTTATTGGTATTAAGTATTTGAATTTAGATGTAATTGGATAGCTTCAATAATAAATAAATACACCCATCAGTCACATACATATTCCTGACCTTACACTAAGATCGATTCTTGTGTCTTGAGTACAAGAGACTTTTCGATCACACAAACACCCAGACCCGAGACAAATATTTGTGACATCACCAACATTTGTCTCGGTGCGGGGATTGAACCCGCGGCCTCACGTTTCACAGCCAACTAACGCCGCCACGGTGGCTGTATCTAGTGTTGCCAGGTTTATTGTTTGAAAATTCGGGACATGAGATTAAAATAAGCGGGATTTTGAGTTCCTCGGCGGGACGCCTATATTAAAATTTTATTTTTGAAATCAGTCTTTGGAAACAACTTTAGAAGCGAATTAGATCCATCCATCAGCCAAAGGAAGTCCACTGCTGAACATAGGCCTTCCCCAATGATTTCCACATTAGAATTAGATACTATGTAGGTAAATATTTGTAGGAAATCCAGAAACACAGTGATAAAAATGTGTAATATTTGGCTTTTATTGGTGGGTGGTTAAAAAGCAGAACATTTGGCGGCCCGCCGAAGGTTCAATCGGGAGGCGTCACCAAACCCCTGAAAAGCGGGACGTCCCGCGTAAAGCGGGACACCTGGCAACACTAGCTATATCCCGCAAACAGCCGAGCAAAACAAAAAGTTATACCGAATAACACACAGACCTACTCTAGTTTGATCTGTATCAACCCATACGCGTCCCACTGCAGGGCACGGGCCTCCTCTACGGGACTTTATGGTCTAACCACTCTCAATCGTACTCTAGTTGGACCACATCATTGTAAAGGGAAGTTGTGCACACCATTTTTAAAGATTTAAAATATTGTATTTTTTTATATTTTAAGTTAAGTTAAATTCTTCAATTTAGTTTTAATTTCTGTATAATTTGAACAGCAGTTACATTATCACGCTGTGGTAAAACTCCTTTAAATAAAGAGAGAAAAAAAATCGTAAAATTAATGATTACATAAGCGCAATGAGGGTGCAAACAGACACTAGGTAGCTTTATTAATGACTATCATGGCAAATTTTTATATAAGATTAGTCATTGAGTATACAAAGCCAAAAGGGGGATGCAACATTTATCATAATGAACAAAGTTGTACTACGAAGCAAACCCAGAAATCGCGAAGAAGTAATTGTTGTTCCATACAAAAATAATCGTTTCAATCTGCAAAATGTATCGCCCTATCTTAGCGTCTGAGGGACCTACTATATTCATCCGAAACGAAGTTCGAAACTTCGGATGATCAAAGTTTATATACGATACAAATGTACCTTCATATACTTATGGACGTTATTGACTTATGGTCGTAACCATAAGTCTATGGTTACGATGTACGTTATACAAATTCGAACTTTTACAGAGTAGATATGTATCTACTATACGAATGTTCGTATAGTATAAAAAACTTCGATCGTCCGAAGTTTCGTATTTTGTTTCGGATGAATATAGTAGGGCCCTAATAAATGCAATGTCGTGTCACTAGCTGGTACTCATTAGATTCCTTATTTGAAATTGCTGTTAATTTTACACATTTTGCAAATAGACACGAGCTGGGGCAATATATTAATCAAATAAAATTAGATATGAATTCGTGCCTTTTTCCCAAATGGGGTAGGCAAAGATGCTGGTAGCAACAAGTACACCCACGTTTTGCTTGTGTGTTCCGCCCCACGATGTGATAGGTGGCTAGCCTATCGCCATATCGGGCACAAATTCCTGACTCCGGGCTGATTATGAATCGAAAAATCCATCATTTCCACGTCCGACAAAATAATACTAGTTGCTATTGAATATTACTTTACTTTGCCTTATGGTAGCATAAGACTGCTTATAGATGGTTTGAAACCTCAGTTTGATTCCTAAAAATGATATTATTTTAAATGTAACATTTAAGACTACTGTTATAGGCTATAGCCTCCCAGGTGCAGCTATTCTGATATAGTGGCGCAGTTAGAGACACGCCGGGAGTGAAACGAGAAGCCGCGGGTTCGATACCGCTACCGAAGTAAATGTTTGTGCGCATACACATTTTTGTTGGGTCTGAGGGGTTACTCTAAACTCACCCAATAATCACATACATACCTCTGACATCTAAGATTGAATCTTTTGTCGTGGCTATAAGAAAGTACGAGAGACTTTTCGATCTCACAAAGACCCAGTCCCGAAACACATACCTATGGATCACACAAACATTTGTTTCGGTGCGGGGATCGAACCCATAGCCTCACATTTCAGGCGGCATCGAACCAACTGCGCCACGGAGGCTGTCAAAATCAAAAATTCAATCAAAAGGCATGGTTTAATATTTAATTTTTAGCAGTCTACATGTTTTTTTCCTAATTATATTTCTCAATAAAATAAGTAATAGAATAGAATTCCCACCTCCAGTCCCGGATCGCTTAGGCGGCGCCGGCGCGAGCTCCACCGCGACTATAGCTACCAACGCACACGCGAGAAACAAGGGCAGGGAGCGCGCGTGCGACATGCGTGCTGTCTTGTGGACTACTGTCCTGTATTTACTGTCCTACAGTTTATAATGCTGTTTACGTTTTCTGACATATTCGAATTTTGAATTTTTAACGCCACTTCCACACTATCATTGGCTACTGGCCTTCATATACTGTGCTATAGATTGAAGAGTCTAGTCTAGTCAATATTTTCTGAGTTACTCAGTTTTAGAAATTTCAATGCTGCTTCCTTGCTATCATCATTGTTTACTGACATACAACTTCTACAGTCTAATCAACATTTACTAACTTTTTTCAGCCAAGCTGGATTTTGAATAATTAATACTGGGGTCACCTGCGTTAAAACATGATGATTTGGTAAGGATTATAAGTATAGTTAGCTGTAAGTCGATAACGGTTGGTAGACTTTTCTAGAAAGCGTAGAGTAGTAGGAAGAGTAGAGCGTCTGTTGATAACGGACAGTGCTTGGCTGCCGTGACGTTATTCGTGGGTTCACATCCTAGAGCACACTTCTGAGTCATAGGTGTATTTTGTATTAATTATAAACGTACTTTTTGCCCACCGACATGTTGGAGGCATTTAATCTGCTCAGTTCCCCGGCGACATGTTGCAAACAAAGCTCCTTGACTTGCAATGAGTAAAGCCACCGACTAGCCCGCTAACAAAAAGCTGTCGACATGTTGACATTGCCAGATCTAGGATTCGAAATTTAGACTTCAGATTTACAATCATAATTCATACCGTAATCGGTAATACACTGCGCTACCATTAAACTCCTTCAATGAACACGGTCCTCCACTGATGGTGTAAATACACCACTAAGCTAAGGTTCCGACATAGCTGTTTTATTATTAAAACATTAAAACTATGTCGAGATGCAGAAAAAATATATATTGACACAATTTATGTCATAGACTATTGATGTGTACAAGAAAAATGTCAGATAAAAACTGAAAAACGCTGGAAAAGCATGTCGTCATGAAAATGTATTGAATAATGAAAAAGCAAAAATCTATTTATTCGGTAAAGAAAAAATCATCTAGTACTTTAGCTGCGAGCCTTAAGAAAATCGTTGAAGAGAACAAAAAACTCAAAAACCAGCTACTGGAAGATACGATTAAACAACACCAAGAAATGTCAAGAGCTATTGAGCACAAAGAAAAAAATGAATTATTAAGAAAAGAACTTCACGAGGCGAAACTGGACGCTTGTATACTTAGGAATCTTAACCGAAAACTCAGAAATATATTTTAAAATGCATCATACACATGAGTGCAGGATAAAAAAATTGACAGCAGAAAATGAATATTTAAGAAAATTAATCACGACAGCTAAAAATAAAAGATTAGAAGCTAGCAAACATGCTGCAAGACTAGCAGAAGAGAATTATTATCTTCAAAATTGTCTTTGTGAAGTTTGTGGTGAAATTATTAATTTAAATCACGAGAATGATCGATTGATGTTTCAGCACCAAAAAGATTTTCAATAGGTACCTGTTACTGTTCATATTTGTTTTGGGTTTTGATGTTTTATTTTGTATGTATGTATCTGAATTATACTACCAACATAAAAATGAAATTGTATACAGGTTTTTCTTCATTTTCTATTTCTATGTTTATGGATTATGGAATGTAACTACCATAAACTGCATACGTACGCAATTGTACTACGGTATGGCTACTACGCAGAGGTCTCTGATCCGAATCCCGGGTAAGGCAATGTGAGATTGAATTTTTATATTCATTATCCACCCAGTCTAGGCTTTGTGCCAGATATGACGATAGGCTCACCCCCTGTAGTGTATTGATATATTCATACTCTTTGCATCTGTCGTCTCGAACTATACACAACGCGAAGCAGGGGGAATGAGAACAGATATAGATGTTGAGGACGGAACGGTGTGAAGACTTGGTGTATAGCAAACGAGCCGATAAGTATTAATAATTGTATTCTACTACAATGTTACACATAATATGAGATATAAAGGTGACTATTACCCTATCACATCGTGAGATGGAATATATACAAGGCGAAACTCGATGTCCTAGTATCACCTCTGTCAACCCCTATGGTCAACCCCTTCTGAAAAATGGTGTGAGTTTATTGAACTAACTATATTAACGTATTTTTGTTATTCTCATTATCGCAGCATACAATTATTTTGAATAAATATCAGTAGGTATTCTGAATGCAACATGTTTTAATTCATTGATATTCTACTGTATAAGCAACCATTATTTAGTATGATTGGACATGCTCGTCTGGTGCGGTACCAATGTCTCACAGTACAAACGAGAAGTCATAGGAAATCGGCGTGAAGTGAGATTACCGGATGTTCAATACCCTTTTCCTCTTCCCATCCTTTTTCCCTACCGATTTAAAGCTGACAACCAATTAATAATCCGATTTGTTGATGGGCGGCAGTGGTTACTTACCATCAGATGAATTATTACTGCTTGCCATCACTGCTTGCTCGAGAACGAGACGACGACAACGTCGTTTGATCTTTTTGTTTGTTCGGCCCTAATTTCGGTTATAACCATTTAATTTACAGTTCATATCCACGGAATTATGTTCTAGGTTTTAGATTTATGAAAAAACCTTTTTCAGTTCAGTTCAGTATTAAATCTACGGCATAGTTGGCAAATGGCAACATTACATAATATACCTACCACTTGGGCAACACTATCCCATATATGTCAATTCTGACATCTTTCCAGATTGAAAACAACATTTTGTTTTCAATTTATTCATTGTTTATTAATTATTACGTTAATATAATCGCACCTACGGTTACCGTGGTGAATTTAAAAGTTATTGATTAATCTCCTTGGCAAGTAGTATAAACTCTATTATACATCAATTCACAATGATGCGTAAGTAAAACAATTCTTCACACGGTCCAATAAACACCGCCACTTTTGTAACCATAATTTAACTATTGAACAGGGTCCCGCAGCAGATCTCCTTTGAATTCTGATGATAATTATGATGCGGAAGTGTCTCATGAAGATGCAGATTTGTATGGAGAAGATAACGGAAAAAGCAATGTCGAATGCCGTGTGATACAAATTGAAAATATACCTAAATATTGGAATTATGAGAGAGCAAAAATATTCGTCCAAGATATTACCAAATCTGACGTGAGTACCTATTATTATTATATCTAAGCCCTGTAGAGGCCTAGAATTTTTGGACGATCTGTAGTTAGCCCTTTAGAAACTTATTGAGGAGTCTTTCATTGAGTATCTGAACATTATTAGAAAGACCCATATAATACGAAAAGTAAACAATTGTATAGTTGATATTGATATAATAATTAATTCTTGATTTAGAACATTTTGATTCTCTGGGATAAAATATATTTATAAGTGTCAACTATAAAATGCCTTTTAAATTTAATGTATATTATGCGTGTTTTAATATTGTGGGTGTCAGAAACTCCCACAAACTTAGTGTTCAAATTGAGCCACACAAACATTTGTTTAACTTTGTATGGGATTAGCCTATAGCCTCTTATTTCACAAGAGACATATAGCCAACTTTGATATAGGCTGTTCAGGGTATCTATACATACACTTATAATAAGTTTGTTTCCAATAGATATCTGTACATGAAAGATATTAACTTGATAGAACACAAAACAATGTTTTTTTAGATTTAATGTTATTATATTATGTTCCTTTGCGCATGCTAATCTCAAAAAAAGCTGAACCAATTTTGCTAAAAAATGGTATGGAGGATCATGGATAGTTCTCATATTACATAAGGTAGTTTTTATTCTGAAGAATGTAGTATTCCTCTAGGACGAGCAAGAAATTCATATATTGTTATTACCTTTTTTAAACTATAATGAGATGGGATGGGACAGGATTATATGCCTTCAGTGAGAATGAAACTGGACAGGGCAGGATAAAACAGGATGGCACATTATGAGGTATAATGAAACGATATGAGAAAAGCAGTACAGGGGCATTGAGTTTAAAAATCAATATAATGGTATGGAAGAAATATGTCAGCACTGTATGTTGCTGATGTGGATTAGACCCAATAAATATCTGCACCCGGATGGACCCAAAATTTTAACTGTAATTCTAGTATTATAAAGGGATCTCTAACAGAAATTAAAACAATTGTAAATAAGTATAACCCAAGAGTCTGAAACGGTTTGTAATCTTGTAACATATGTTACCAATGTCTATACATGTGTATTTGCAATTTTTACTTATTTTCTTTTGTGTATATCAGAACTCCCAAGAGACCTGTTACTGGAAACTTGTGATTTTAAGATAAAGATTTTCAATTATCAACTGAGTCCAGTCTAAGACGTCAGTTGAAAAGCGAGAGGCTGTGAGTTCGATCCACACACCAAAATAAATGTTTGTGAGTGCCCACAAATATTTCTTTCCGGTCTTGGTTTTGTGAGACCGAAAAATATCTCATAGTTTCTGATACCAACAACACAAGACTCGATCTTACTGTGGGGTTGAGATTATGTATGTAACAATTCGGTGTTATTTTATTAATGTTTCCACACTTCTTAACACTTACTAAATGCACATACTAAAATCATTAATTTCCTTACAGATTATTTTGAAGGGCATAAAATTTGTGAAAATGTTTAATGCTGGTGAAAATGCCGTGGGATCCTGCTTGGTTGTATTTAAAAATTCATATGCAAGTAATTTAGCAAT
Source organism: Hyles euphorbiae (assembly GCA_023078785.2). Classification (NCBI taxonomy): domain Eukaryota; kingdom Metazoa; phylum Arthropoda; class Insecta; order Lepidoptera; family Sphingidae; genus Hyles; species Hyles euphorbiae. The sequence continues at coordinate 3,285,729 of CM041049.1, forward strand.
GAAAGAGTGGAGTTCTGTGAGTGAACAGAGAAAGATACGAGTTAAATATGATTTTGGTTTGTATTATTTTGATCTACAACTATTGAATTAATTACCATGTTCGTAGTAACTTTTCTTCAACAGAATTTTCAATATTTTCCCTAATATAATGGTTTATTTTGTTAAGAATGGTATTAGCATATTTCTCTTATATATTTTTTTACATTTAAAGTAATAGAAAACCGTAATCTGTTGAGATTTAAGGTTAATAACAAAATATATCAGAAAACTTTGATTTACTGATGGCAGGCCTCTCATATGCGATGTCCGCCTGGGTAGGTACCATAGCAATGTCTATTTCTCCCGCCAATCAGCAATGTTAATGCACTGTTGCGTTCCGGTTTGAAGAAAATCATAGCCAGAGTAACTACTAGGCATATTATGACTTAATCTTATGTCTCGGGATGGCGAGTGCAGTGGAATACCAAGCAATGTTTTGTAATGCATGGTATTGTTTGGTTTTGTTACTGGCCATGAGCGGTCATATCGCTTGCCATCAGGCAGGCATAATGCAGGATTGAGATAGTTTATTTAATATCATTATACTTATAAGAATACCTCAGATGCAGTAAACAAGATAACAGATACATATTTAATTTTTGTAATAGTCCCAAAAACAGAATTAAAAAAAAGTTACAGCCTCTGATTTTATCTATACCTTGTTTATTTGTATCCATATTATATCAATTGAATAACATAATTTTATGTTCACATTTTTCAGAAAATCAACTAAAAAAAATACGAAAGCAGCAAAGGGTGGAATTTAAAAAGTGAGATTCCCTTTCATTTCTTTATAATTCATGCCGTCGCGCAATAAAATGATGTCATAAGAAGACTAAGAGTGAATGAGCTTTGTATGACCTTGATTGAAATGAATTTAAGTGCGTGTGCGTGAGTGCGCGTGCGTGCGTGCGTGCGTGTGTGTTTGCCGATCCGCTTTGTGAATCACAATCGCATATCACAAAATTTTGCTTATTTATATAACTTGTGAAATGTTATTATCGACTTCGTTCATACGATCGACACTTGCTTTTTGTAATTGCTATGGCTATTTATTTCAACACTAGTGCTTGTAGTCACTAAAACTAAATCCCGGCTTCGTTTTCGTTAGCAGTCGATTTACCATGTATAGTTAGAAAAAGCGGCACAAAAGAGACCAACATATTCTTAAATAAGATTGGGGAGAGCAGACTAAGATTAAGTATACAGTACTTCCTACAATCTTCGTCTCCTCATTCTTACTTTTTCTACAACTTTGTTCAAGTTTTTGGGACAAATGATCACCAACAAAAATTTCAAAATGACGTCCAAAGTATTCTTTTCTTACCATCAAATGTGTTATCAAATTATAATATCACAAGAAATCGTCCCTGAAATTTAGGTCGCTTCTTCTAAACCTAATCAGAATTTTTATGCCCTTTAAGAACTGAATGAAACTGAACATCTCTGAATCTCTTTGTCTTTATTAAATCCTCTTAATAAGAGCCTCCGTGGCACAGTTGGTTAAACGCCGGCTTAAAGTTGAGGTCACGGTTTCGATCCCCGCACCTAGACAAATATTTGTGAGACACAAATATTTATTTCGAGTCTGGGTGTTTGTGAGACCGAAAAGTCTCACGTAGTTTCTGATACCCGGGACACAAGACTTAATTGATATTAATGTGGGGTCAGGACTATGTATGTGACTGTTGGATGTATTTATTTATTTTATTAATAACATACGGTTGGCTAAATTAATAAATCTTAAACTGTAAATCTTAAAATAATATAACATTTATTTGTATTTCAGAAATAATTTAAATACACCATCAAAATCGCAGCCGGACTTCAATAATGTGGTAACCACCTCATCCAATGACAATGAAACTTATGGACTGAGTCTTAATTTTCTACAGAATCTGAAAATAAAATTACCTCTGGGTACACAATTGTATGTTTCGAATGTGAGTTGATTTTTTCAATAATAATATTGTGTAATGATACAAACATTTTGGTTTAAAACCTATATTATATATATAATCTCAGTTATATAATGTATAATGTAAGTACTGCAGCATGGAACAGAAAAAAACAATTTATATCGTATTCCCACCAGATAAGTTTGAATATCCTTTGGTAAAAAATTAAATCCTTTGCCATTCCGTCGCGTTCAACGCTGTTCTTAATTTGATTGTATTTAATTATATGACATATTGATTTATATTTATTTATTTATAATTTCAGCTGCTCCCTAAAGTGGACGCAACAAAATTACGGGAGGTTTTTGGTTTTGCTGGCAATGTGGTAAATGTTCTAGTTTTTACTAACGAAGGAACACCGCCCAAATGTTTCGCTAAAGTTGAATTCGACCACCCAGTGGAAGCTGTACAGGTATGTAGATTTTTAATATAATCATCTTTATTAAAATATTATTACTTGTCGAAGACTGTGGGAAGGAATTAATAGCAATTTTATTAGCGAATAAAATATAATTTCCATTTGCACACTTGAGTTTGTTGTTAACATGTATCTCGGTCATCATAAAATACATAATTAACGTCAGCTGATGGTAGTAACCCTCAATTTAGTATAAACTAGGGATTTACCAACCAAACATGACGATATTACAAACATCACAAAAACTACCACCTGGCTTCGTTTTCTGAGCAGTCTAGATATACCCTGTATTATACATGGGATCTTTTGAATCGTTAATTACTGCTACCACCTATTCGGAACGTGTTGTACTTGTCAACTTGATACGGCGCAAGAAACTCCCTCAGCAACACGAACTGTCTTCTTTTTTAATTTTATTTCTTTCTTTTTCAATAGGCGCCGTTGATTTCGATGTGTTATGAACATATTTGTTAATCTTTTTTTATCATTTTAGGCAATATCAATGTTTCACAACCAGGAGTTGTTTGGAAGACCCATGATGGTCCAAATGGACATGAAACAAAGTCGGAATATACCTTCAGGATTATCCGGCATCGGACCAGGTCTGGGCGCTGGAGGCATGCCCCTGAGGGGAGTGAGGAATGCAGTGGAAGTAGAACCTATGAAGCGAACTCTTATCGAAGAGTTTAACAAGCTAAAAGAAGAGAAGACCAAGCAGGACACAAATGTGCCAACTATCAATCCATTTCAACAGGCCGGGGCAATTTTTCCCACCAACAATCAAATGCCAGTGACACCTTCACAAAATAATCCCTTCGTCGCGCCAACGCCGATAATGCCCTGGAACTTTTTGACGCCGCAGCCAGTCCCCATGCCAAACATGCAATTACTACCGAATACCAATCAACAGGACACAAGCGCCTTGCAACAAGCTGTCAACTCGATACTTCAAAATCAAAACAAAATGGCGCCCAACATAGCCGATGTGTCACAAACTTCAGTTCAGTCCCAGTGGCAAAGTTCAGCGCCTGCTAATATTCAGAATGATTCTTCACAGTCGGGATACACGCGCATGGACAATAGATCAAATGATTACAGGAGTAATAATAACGACAATCAGACGAAAATGATGAATGAACGCAGATATGGTATGTATTATTTAGTCCATTGATTTGTCAGGGAAGTGGAAAAAAAATGTCAACTCCTTCTATTATTTAGTTCATGATTACTTTCGTTGCGAGTTAAGAAGTTTCGCCGAGCTTCAATGCTCGGTGTCATTACAATGTGTGCTACTTTTGATCCTGGTTTACAGGAATTTCAGTGGCGGAAGTGAGAGCGGGATAGTCCCTAAAAGAAAGGATATGGTGTGTATGGATATAATTATTTCCTATAAAAACTAAAAAACAAGTCGATGAATGTATAAATAATTGACAAAATATTTTTTGTATTGTATTGTATCAGCTCATATCCGTCCCACTGCAGGGCACGAGCCTCCTCTACAATCGAGAGTACGATTGAGAGTGATTAGGCCATATAGTCCACCACTCTGGCCTAGTGCGGGTTGGCGGACTTGCATACCATAGAAATTTTTGAAATGACAAAATATACATAATATATTTATATATTTTTATATTATACTATTTATTAACCTTTTAAATATAATATTTATGTAATTTTTATTCTGGCATGGCACAGTGACTTTATTTCCCCTGGTAGTAAGTCCCAATGTTGTACAGATTGAGTATTGTATTGCATTAGACGGCGATCGCATGCCATTCGATACAATCAAACCGGTCCACTAAAATACTCTTCACCTAATTTGTGTTCTCAACTTTAAAACAAGGTACTATATTTACAATAGGATTTGCGGAATTTTAAAAATTTCTTATATTTGAATTTTGATGCTGATCCCGGATAATAATTATAATTTTGTTATATGCTTCATGCCGTTTCCCAATAATATGCATGTTTTTTTCGTATTTCAGATGATCGAGGCTACACGCGATCTTCATCTACATCGCGAGATGAAGACAGATCAAATTCCGAACACTCTGACATGCTACTATTTAAAAACGTAAATATCGGACGGTATTTAAGCGACACTGTGCAGCGCAACTCACAATTTCATAATATTATTTATTTGAACGGTCCAATACTACTAAGGTCTTAATAATAGACTTACGCCCGAATACTAGAAAGCAACATAAATAAAAATTGCGCTTAACTACGTTAATCCCGCTTAAATGTACTGGCTAAGTGGGCCGTGCGCCGTTAAGAGCAACTTATTGTTTAAATGGCGTTCCAGTATTCGGGCGTTAAAAAAGCAGACTATCAATTCGATGTATATGTCACCGTGAAATTGTAAATACCGTTAAATTGTAATCTATCGAGATTTTGAACTGTCGAAAGATTTTGAACAATACGATAGGTGTAATAGTTTCACATCGATAGATTACAATCAACCGAAAAATAATACGTTAAATTGTAAGCTGTATGTTACGGTCAAAAAACAATATTTAGACAGTTCACAATCTCGCGAGATAGATTATAATATTTACAATGATACATAGAATTGATGATCTGATTTTTTTTATGTAGATTAATAATAGAAAACTGAACATGATTTATATTAAAATTTTACCTTCCAATAAAATTTGTATTATGCTTCCAAAGACGTCCGAAGTCCCTTATGAGAGTACATCGATTCTTTCTCCTTGCCTGGTCGCTAGATGTCGCTACTTCCGCCACCTAGATGCACCTACAGCGCCACCTACCGTTTTCCGGCTGCATCTAAACCACCTACTAAATACAAGCCGCCCTCTATGTCATTGTATGGCTCATAATGGTATAGCCCCAGGAAGACATTACTGGGACTTCGGACGTCTTTGGAAGCATAATACAAATTTTATTGGAAGGTAAAATTTTAATATTATGCGTTCCGTTTGACGTCCGAAGTCCCTTATGAGAGAGTGTTTGTTATCTCCTGGTGGCTTGTATTTTTGGTAACGATTTTAAATTAAAACGCAACAATGTGATTGAACATATAATGTAATGTAAATGCATATTGATTTAGATGCTAGGTATAAATCAAAATATTTCTCTGTAAGTATTATGAATCATGTTGAAAATATTGTGATAAGGATTTTTCTGAAATAATTTCTCTATTAGACTTATTAATTTGTTTCAGATAAAACTTTTTAAAAGTACATTCATGCTGCCAATTAGCTTTAGCTAGGATATCATTAATATGGTAATTTTTTACCCAATTTAAAGATGAGACTGCTGATCTACAGCTTCCAGCTGAAGCCTGAATACCAGCATCAGCTAGAAGCCTCTTCATCCAACCCCCAATCATAGCTGCAGTAGCTGGCCTTGTAGGACTTCTAGTTGCTAAGAATAAATTAGTAATATTTTCACGGATCCCTCGCGTCATATCTACTAGTGTACGTAACCAATATACTGCATCGATGCTTTTATCCGGTGCGACCAAAAATGTCCAGCTAGATTGTTGATATGAGGATGAATCAGTTTTCGACCCAAAAGCGGGGTGCAAAGTAATAGAATCAGTGTTATCTATAAAATGTTGACTATCAGTATGTAAAAGAGTAAGATCGTGTACTCTACGGCCAGAAGATAATAGTAAAATAGCAGCTGTGTGTCTAGATACTTGATATAAACTATTTAAATTTACACTGTAATTCTTTAACCATCTAATCAAAATCCTTGCATCCCAAATCGGTAATTTGGAAGGCGCCGGTTTTGCCACGGAAATAGCTTTCAGTATGTGTTTTACTATCGGGTTTGCAGTAATTTTAACATCAGATAGTGTTTCGCAAACGGATGCAATAACCGATTTATGAACAAGAATCGTTCTGTAAGAGAGACCACTGGTCAAAAATAGATAACCGAGATACCTCGCTACGTTTACAGGTTCCGGCAAACGAAAATTAATGCTATTTTCTTGGCAAAATCTCACCCATCTGCTCCAAATGGGGGCATAAGTCTTTATTGTAGACTGTCTCCAACACGACGACAATAACTGTTTCTCTTGCGGCGTCCATGTATCCGTCAGGGCATCCCACCCGAAATGAGCCAGGCTTCCAGGTGTAACTTGCCAACTTGTGCCGGCGGTAGCATTGTCGCTGTGTCCACCAGTGTCTTCTCCAGATTTTTGAGTTTCACGGGACGTTTCAGAGCCCGATTCTTCAGGTCTGGCCTCCAAAAGGGCTTCGTCCACCTGGGTGCTATTAGAATGTACTGGCCTGAGGCTGAATTGAGATGATCCAGTACCCTGGGTATTAGGCTGGGCGGCGGGAACAGCCATGCAAGTCGGTAATGCCAGGATCTGCTGAACGCGTCGTGATAGTAAGCGTTCGAGTCTGACAAGTCTAGCGAAACATAGTTTGCTACGACATGTGCTGTTTTTGACGCAAAGAGGTCTAGGTCTGGCGTGCCCCACATGCTGAACAGTCTCGATGTTTCCTCGCCTGTGAGGTGCCACTGTGCGGCGACGCGATTTCGTGAGAGGTGATCTGCTTCGGTATTGCACAGGCCTGGTAGGTGGTGAGGCCGAAGCACAATGTTGAGGTGGTCCGCCAGTTTCAGCAGCTGTTGGGTCAGATCTAGCAATTGACGAGATCGTGTTCCTCCTTCGTTTTTTATATAGGACACGACTGTTTTGTTGTCGCTCTGAAGAATCACTGTTCCTCCTTTGTAGAATTCTGGAGCTCCATTGCTTTGGCTGATATAGCGGCTATCACAGCATACATTTCCTTCAGATTGCAATGCCATTTTGACTGGTGTTGCTCCCATAGGACTTTTATCATGTCGTTGTTCACCAGGGCTCCCAATTGAATGTCCGACGCGTCGGTGATGACGTGGTTCGTCGGCATTCTTTGGAGATGAATTGCTGACCTCTGACTGATGTTCTCCACCCACCATTTTAGTTCTGTATGTACCTCTTCTGGGTACTGAATCTGCGATCGAGGACACTTTCTGAGTTTGTTGCTGTGTCGCTGCAGTAAGCGGCAATGCAACCTTCCCCGTGGGGTGATGAAGGTTGCAAAGTTGAGATGACCTAATAGGCGTTGCGCCTGTTTTAGGTTCCAACTGCCTGTTTCGAGTCGTACTCGCAACATCTGACGAATTCGTTGTATTTTCTCTGAGGGTAGGAACTTTGTGTTGGATTTGGTGTTCCATGTGACTCCCAGAAAATTGTTGCTGTGTCGCTGCAGTAAGCGGCAATGCAACCTTCCCCGTGGGGTGATGAAGGTTGCAAAGTTGAGATGACCTAATAGGCGTTGCGCCTGTTTTAGGTTCCAACTGCCTGTTTCGAGTCGTACTCGCAACATCTGACGAATTCGTTGTATTTTCTCTGAGGGTAGGAACTTTGTGTTGGATTTGGTGTTCCATGTGACTCCCAGAAAATCGATTTGCTTCGTTGGTGTTGTAACCGATTTCTCCATATTTATCCACCAACCCAGACTGCTCAAAAACTGTATTGCGTTTTCTATATGTGCTGTAAGCGTATTTTTGTCCTGATGTACTATCAGATAATCGTCCAAATAAACCACTAACCTCAGTCCTTTTTTGCGGAGTATTTCTGCGGTCTAGTTCGTTACCGAGGCGAAAATCCGTGGCGCTGCTGCCAGACCGAACGGCAGACACGTCATCTGCAGCAGTTGACCTTGATAGCTGATCCGGAGAAACCTTCTGTGTGGATCTTTTATTGGCAGGTGGTAATAAGCCTGACTTAGGTCCAGTTTCACCATCCAATCTCCGTGTTGTAGAAAATTTGGCATTTGGTGATGGTGGAACAGATGGAAATGCCTTGGTTTCAAGTACTGGTTTAATGCCTTGAGATTGAAAATTGTTCGACTTTTGCCGTTGGATTTCGGAATTATGAATAGAGGCGATATAAAAGACGGTGTCAGGGGAGCCGGCTCTAAGACTTTTAACTGAATTAAATTTTGAATTTCGGTTGACATTAACTGAGATGTTGGAGTTTGATACTTTGTTAAAACATCTGAAGTTGGGAGAACTAATGGGGGTGTCTTGTTGAATGGTATTCTGAGACCTGTTATCAATTTCCATATTGATTTTGGTGGATTGAAAAGAGCCCAAGTGTTTTGAAAGCGTCTCAGACAGCCGCCTGAAAACCCTGTCGAGTCATTTATTTTTATATCCCGATCTTTTACCCTCTGCCTTATATTTTCTCCCTCCCCCCCTCTTCTTGGCTGACGAGTTGTTGTGAAAGAATCGTTCGGAATCTTTGTTTTCAGCACGTTTGGGTTTGTAATTGTTATTCGGCTGGCTCCGAAACAACTTTGCGTCAGCAGACGAGGTCGAGGGCTGTGGCGATTTTGCCCGGGTTCGTGTAGAAGATGGGGACTGTTTTTGTAATTTATCTACTCCACCAATTTTCTGTAAATATGTTGACAACTGACCGGGGTCAAACATGTACTCGCAAGACGGCGGAATACTACTCAGATCCTCTCTCAAATATTTATCTTTTAATTTTTTAACTAAATCTCTAACACTTCAGCTCGTTTCCCGCAAATCACCTGTAGTATATCGTGAGATATTGTCTTATATTCGGAATCACTACCAAATAGCTGGTTTAACTTTTCATAAATAGAGGACGCATTAAGCTGGATGTCCCTAAAGGCAGACCAGTCAACTAGATTTTGTAATGCCGAGTTTACGGCTTCATTTTGAGCTAAAAATGCATTGGATAATGCGGCAAAACTACGTTCCATTTGAAACCAACGTAACGGGGCAAAAGGATCCTCCAGACGTCGCAGCTCCTCATTTACTCTTAATTCGGTAAAAGCTGGAAAAGCCGCGTATTTCTTCTGAACGTCTGTATACCGAACCGCGTTCCAATCAGGTGAGTCAAATCTTTGCATAACCTTAATTTTTTTTTTTTTTATTTTTTTTTTTTTTTTTTTTTTTTTTTTTTTAACACGTGCGCAATTTGCTTTTGGTACAGCCGGTTCTTTGACAGACACGTCCAAGTTGACAATACTACTCGCATCTAATTTGGGTGGATTTAAAAACTGTTCATTAGATATTGGTAGCGAACTGTCCGGCAAAAGCGAAGTATGTGGCATGCTGTTGCTATTAGCTAAAGGCATTTGCGCGGTTAACGGCGGGGCCTCCGTAGATGTAGCGAATTTGGCCGTTAAAATATTATTCAAATGACTCACCAATTGTTGTGACAAAAAGTCAAACCTTTCCTCCAGATCCCGTGAACTGGTACGCCTTTGGCGTTTCCTTGGTGGCCTTCTTGATCCGACGAACAATCCGAAGAACTATCACTATCATTTGAATTAGATGCGATAACCTCTTTATCACTCATTTTTTCCAAAGAGGTAAAGGTAACGGAAGACAAACTAACTTGAAAAATGTTTAAATTTAACTTTTTTTTTTTTTTTTTTTTTTTTTTTTTTTTTTTTTTTTTTTCTACTTAAATCTCGAAAGCTAATTAAACTAATATAAAATTTGCGACAAAATTAATCTAAATAATTTAATAACTAATAAATATAGATTTTTTCGTAACGACCATGTGCTCGGTTCGAAAAACGACGCAACAATGACATAGAGGGCGGCTTGTATTTAGTAGGTGGTTTAGATGCAGCCGGAAAACGGTAGGTGGCGCTGTAGGTGCATCTAGGTGGCGGAAGTAGCGACATCTAGCGACCAGGCAAGGAGAAAGAATCGATGTACTCTCATAAGGGACTTCGGACGTCAAACGGAACGCATAATATTATAATACGTATGTGTATTTATTATGTTATTTATACGTCTTATTTATGATTATCTATTTAATAATTTATATCTATTAGAGCTTTCCTTATCTTTGTTTTGCACTGCCATTTCTTTCTCCTTCTTTTATATCCAGCCAAAGGTTGTCTGCTTGAGATGGCTTATTAGCGATAAGTCCGCCTTTTGTACTCTTAATAGATGTTATTTCTTTATATTGTTATATTCTTTTGTTTTTGTACAATAAATATTAAATAAATAAATAAATGATTTACGCCCGAATACTGGAACGCCATTCAAATAATAAATTGCTCTTAACAGCGCACGGCCCACTTAGCCAGTACATTTAATCGGGATTAACGTAGTTAAGCGCCATTTATATTTAAGTTGCTTTCCAGTATTTGGGCGTTATTAAATCTAAAGCTCGAGGTAATGTTAAAGTATGTTAATATAAGATGTTTCATTCGCAGTTACCTTCGACCGTTTCCCTGAAGGCCCTGAACAGCAAGATGAGAGAGGTTGGCGAAGTGAAGTTCGCTGAACTCACTGGAAACGGACGAGCGATAGTTCGCTTCTTTAACACCAGGGATGCAGAACGATGCATCAGTATCCTTTTTTGAATCATACATACATACACTCACACCTTTTTCCCAGAAGGGTTAGGCAGAGGTGCCAGGACACCCACATTTCGCCTTGTATGTTCCGTCCCACGATGTGATAGGCGAGCCTATCGCCATATCGGGCACAAATTCCTAACTCTGGGCTGATAATGAATAGAAAAATCAAATATCACTTCGCCCAACCCGGGATTCGAACCCGAGACCTCAGCTTTGTAACCGTACCCTAGTACAACTACGCCACCGAGGCAGTCTTTTTTTTAATCGAGTTCAAAAAAAAAGAGTTTATGTATTCGATGTGTATGTATGTAATTTGTCAGTGTTGCACAGTTTTTGGATATGTTAATCTATACCAGCAAGAATTTCAAATGAAAAAAAAATGTTTATTTGTTTGTTTTTATTACTATGAATTGCGAGACGAGTAAACCATTCGCCTGATGGAAAGCAATACGACTGCTCATTAACAGTGGCAAAACTTAATTACTTAGTTTAAAATTCAGTCTAAATTATTTATAATATATACAGGATATATCAAGACTGCTACCGAAAACGAAGCCGGGTGGTAGTTTTAGTGACTTCAGACACAATGCAACTAAATTTTGTGCAAAAAATGGTGACGATTTTTTTTGTTATTTTTTTTCTAATGTCGTATTAGGGTGATATGTACATCGTTTTTTCTTAAATAATAAATAATCCTTTTATTTTTAATGACGCTATAGTATGCAAGGCTTTAAATTATTATTTTAGCTATTATTTTAGCTAAAACTATGGATTTACCACCTAAACTCAACGATATTTAAAAAATAATAAAAACATTATGTCGCGTTTCTTTGCGAATTTTTTAGTAACATTGTGTTTGTAGTCACTAAATCTACCACCCGGCTTCGTTTTCGGTAGTACTCTTGATACACCCGGTATATAGGTATATATATATTAATAATTATATGTATTTTTACTTTAAATTATTATTTAAGCAAAAACTATGGATTTACCACTCAAAAATTACGATATATAAAAAATGATAAAAAAAATTGTCGCGTTTCTTTAAGAAATTTTTAGTTTCATTGTGTTTGTAGTCATTAAAACTACCACCCGGCTTCGTTTTTGGTAGCAGTCTTGATATACCCGGTATACTAAACCCATTAACCCATATGTTCACTATAATCCATAATTAACCCCTGCATTTAACCCGGCTTGATCATTTTCAACCTACCCAATTAACAATTGAATAATCACTATTGAAATACACTTCCTTAGCACACATACAGAATTGTTCGACAAATCCAAAGTGGACGGCAAAATAATTGACGTTAGGTACTTTTAATGGTAAGTGGAATACAATGAGGTGAGCATAAATGATCAAATTTTATGTTAATTCAACAGTTTATTTCAGGAAAAGTATATGTAACATGCCGATGGTTCATTCTGTGTTTTGCTTCCTGACCATTGTATAGGCTTCAAGCTTGTCTACGTAACTGAGTCTACTGTCAAATGTCAATAGTATAAATATAACATTCGCTATATTTAACAAATAGATATAAAATAAAATGCTCAAATATGAACAGTGCTGAACATGATTCATATTCATAAATTTTTTATATTTAATTAAAACAAAAATAAACTCTGCCGAAACCCGGGATTGAACCGGGGACCTTTAGATCTTCAGTCTAACGCTCTCCCAACTGAGCTATTTCGGCTATTGGTCTGGTTGGCGATTTTAATCATGCCTTATCATGAATGAGGCTGATTGTGGAATTGTGAATATTATGTAAATGAATTCAGTCTTTAGACATATAGGTAATATGGCGACTGCGGCTTATACAAAATTCTTGTTTTGTTAGGGCACAATGTGTGTGGGGCTGTCCAGGGCTCTCATGTTAAATACAGGGTGATATTGACGTATCGTATTTAATTAAAACCACATGTTCAACCTCTCCGGGTAACATTGTACCAAGTTTATAAAAAACTACCTGGTAGTTTCATGAAAAAAAATAGTTTTCGAGCTTTTTGATCATTCGTGCCTATACGGCACCAGCCTTTTTACCGCTCAGATAAGTTTTTAAACCGAACCCAAATTCAACTAAGCGGTAAAAATATCGTATCTAAACCGTGGGTCAATAATCGTGAAAAATAAATGCACGATTTCGATTTTTTTTGTCACCTTGATTGATAAGAAACGTGTAGGTTAAAAACAATAATATGCCAATATCACCCGGCACCTATCTACATAGTACGCCTGTGCCGCATGGGCAAAGTGTATTTTTTACTGCTGTGTGTTATTTCGATAATATGAATGAATCTCGTAATATGAGTAGGGAAAATTAATCAGCTTTTTATGACTGGAAATATGTGTTTTATTTTGGCATTTGTATGGTCTTTTACCCAGAAACTGTCATTGCTGTGGAACTAGATGATTGTTCATGATATTGATGGAATTAAATAGAGCTATTTTCCGATCATACTGAATTTTCCTGCAGACTTCTCTTAAAGTTCTCTGTCACGTTGAAACGACGGACCAAACAGGATGATTTTCCCTGTGTATTGCTATGTTTAGAGCCAAAGAAAGGCATACATTAAAATGCTGAGATAGACAGATATAAAAATTATAATGGATGGATGGATAGGGGTGTTTGTGAAACCGAAAAGCTCTCGTAATACCCACGACACAAGACTTAATTGATCTAAATATGGGGTCAGGGCCATGTATTCATTGTTCTGCTCAACTGAAATTGAACGAATCCTAATTACACTGAGCAGATTTTTAAAGTTGTTTTTGAGAAAGATTTGCTTTGCTCATTGGATTGAAGAATGTATAGAATAAGAAAATATTGATTCTTCGCTGGTGTTATCCAGAACTGGATGATGTTATCTGTTACAATGTGAAGGTGGATTGTATGTTTTGACAATCTTGACTGAGTTTTGTTATTTTATTTCAAGCTTGGAATTGAGTTTCAAAATGAAACCATAAGACATTGAAATAAATTTATTTTTGGTGTTCTTTGTTTAGCTATTGAATTAGGTATTGTTTATACAATACCAGCGGCCCGCCCCAGCTTTGCCTGCAGGTGCAGATATTTTTTAATTCCGCTCCACACCATATAGATCTTATTTTTCTCAAAAACTGGGACATATTTATTATACACACAAAGCTTCCTCTTGAATCACTGTTAAACAAATTGCATCAAAATCCGTTTCGTAGTTTTAAATATCTAAAGACATAGTGATAGACGTCTGTCTGCGTAGCTTCCCGTCTGGGATTCTACTTTATTTTTAACCGACTTCAAAAAAGGAGGAGGTTCTCAATTCGATTGTAATTTTTATACATTGTATGTAGTGGTAATTGAAATCCAAAACATCTTAGCACAAACCAAAAGGTTCGGAAATTATTTTTGTGTCGCACTGTTAAGCTACGGAATTGTTTGCCGTCACGCGTGTTCCTTCCTTTCTATGATCCCGGGTACTTCCGCCGTAGTGTGAACAGCCATCTTAGCAGGCCGGCATAACTGCGTCGAATGGTATTGTGACTACCGTCTGATGCCTTTCAATATTCTGCCTGGAAGGCATTTGCGCTTACCATCAGGCGCTGTGTAGTCATTACACCGAGCCAGAGTAAAAAAAAAATCGCTTTGAACCTCGTTTTGTATTTCATTTTGTAGGAATAATTATGATTCAATAATATTGCCTCGTTGGTCTTATTGTAGCCTGATTAAAGATTGTCCATAAAATCTGAAATGTGACCAGATCACCCTGTGATAAGATTGTGATTGAATATGATGTAATCACCTTGCAGCTTGCTATATTGTGAGAAAGGTTGGCAAATTGTCGTACAACTGGTTGAAACAATTCTTCTCACAATAGTGTGATCGTTTGTTTTATGACCCACAAACGATTTAGATGGTTACGCCAATGAGCTGAATTTTCTTCGTGTTCTCTATGTTAATTAATTTTAGTCAATATTGTGAATTACTAATGCTCTGAAATGAGACAGACAATCGAACAAAAAATGTTTTTTTTTTTTGTTAATTTATTTTGAATAATGTATTGATTCAAAGTTTTTTATAACTTGTTTATTTACGCTCTGTCCCTACTAATGGAGAAAATTCTTTATTTCAGCACATTCCGGTGCCAGAATGAAGAATATTCATAAAAATATTTTCGTAGTAGCTATAATTTCATGACTATCTAGTAATATAAACATTTGAAATATTTTGTGACTAACCATATTTCGTACCTTTAGAATTAAACAGACCTAACTTATTTTTTGGAACACGTTCTTTAAAAATGTGTAACATAAGATCTATCCTATCTAACCTATTTTCTTTGGATTCGGTCAGTTTAATTCTAAAGGTGCGATTTCATCTAAACCTAAGGTTATATTTTTTCAATAAATCTTTTTTATTTCAACTGGTTTTATTTTTATTACAACTTGTAGCAAACCGTGTTCGCATTACCCGGGGACGGCTGCCATGGCGATAGTCGATCAATGCAATGAACACCATACAATGAACTCAGCCGTGTGCGTCTGTCCTTGCTCCTATACCTCACCTCTTCCTTCCTACTTCCTTCTTCCCCGCGCCCACGACGCATACAAAATGTCGATGACATAAGTTCTTTCCTTTGGACCACATATAGGGTATCGCATCAGCAGCCCGTACACCAAATATTATTAATTTATCATCACTCGTTTAGCCACAGGATAGGTTTTTAGTTTTTCATATTTAACCTCCTGCTGTAGCAAATTGGTTAGGTCATTGACACAAAGTCAAGCGCAAAAGAATACAAGGTTTTATTATTAGTTGCATAGAAATAAAATCAATAATTGAATTTAGACCCCATCTTCATGATATTAAAACTCATAATAGCTCAGCGACGCGACGCGACGTTATCAGTTCGAAATCTGGGATTACACGTGACTCCTGGGCAGTGTTGCAAGGTGCGCCGTAATTAAACTCAAACTATTTGTTACATTTACTGTCAAGTAACAAAACATAGTATTTAGTAAGTATAAAACGTACTGCAATATGATTAATAAGATAAATAATAAACCTATTTCTGTAACTTACAAACACAAAAACAAAATTAGGACTATAAAATAATTTTATAGGGTTTTTATTTCACCGAGACATCCGTAGACGGAGAAACTAATAGACGGAGTCACATGTTCTATCCCTTTTCCACAAAACGAAAGAGATTTATACATAACATTCATGTAAGAAAGAGATGCAAGCTTTTGTAACCTGTCCTTATCGGCGTAACCGCTTGACTCCAGGAAATTTGACGTTTTGGAGGCAAATATTTACATTATTTGGGGTGGCCAGCGGTCCAAAGGTTGATATTCCCTAAAACAAACGATATTAATAGATTTAAATTACATATTAAAAAACAAACTTCAATAATTATCTTTTATTTTTTAAACTTTTTCCTTATATGTTTTGAACTGTATATGGATGCACAATAGATATTGTTTTTGAAATAAAACTATTTACGAATTTTATCGCGGATTTGGTTTAAGTTTTGCTTTTTTTAACTTCTCCCCGCGACGTTTCGATTACTTTACAACTTTCGTGGTCACGGGGCGGACTACATGTTGTTTTGTTATTAGCTTTTATTACAATCGTTTTTATTTTCAGAACTAAATATTTACTTAAATTATGTTTATGTTATACAGTGTTTTTATTAGTTCTGGGTGATGGCTGACGACCCAGGTATGTAAGTGCATTGTAGTTCCCCTCAAAGTTAAAATATCGATATTTTAGCAATTATATTTTTTTAAAGAACGGTCAAAGTTTCCCGATACCTTAGGAAAAACGTGTCAACTTGGCCACACTCCCACAAATATCGCTATCTCATACTAGGTTACACGGTGGCTACCCCTGTGGAGACATCCTTACATTTTCAACCATAAACTCGATCTTAAGATTTAATGTCGGGTCATTTAACTGTTGCGAGTATTTAATATTTATTTATTATATCTCCAGTACTTTATGAACAATATTATTTCAAGTACTTTTAATACACTTTTAAGAATTCTGAAAAGAAGGGCCCATGCTCCATATAGTGTAGATTAACATATATTTTTTTTGAAGACCTAATAATAAAGATCACCAAGAAAAAACGTTGTGAAAAAGGCCATTTCACATAGACCCCCTCTGAAACCATTGGATAATGTTGCTAATATTGATTGTTATTAATTTAAAAACTATCAAATTCGAGAAAGCAATGCCAGATATGTAGTGTTGTAAAAATGAGCGCTGAGAGTCGAGCGTCGAGCGCTGAGTCGACGCTTTGGAGCGTTTTAGACTCGAGCGTTAAACGCTTGAGCGTTTAAGGCTTGCGAGCGTTGAGAGTTTAGACTTTCATGCTCGAGTTATGCGCTCGAGCGTTCAAGCGTTGTAGTTTTTAAATACGGATAGAGGAAAAAATTGTGATAAATAAAAATGTTAGGAGTTGTGGGGGGCGGTAGGTACGGTGAGTATTACTTATCTTTTGACTTTGGTCGCATAAACTGGCCTTATCTATACATATAAATAAAATTGAAGTGTCTGTTTGTAAAGTGAAAATAAATAAAAATGTCCAAGTACATATCGTTATATACACGATACCTATAACGAAAATGTCCTTAGATTTTTTTTGTCTGTCTGTCTGTTTGTTCCGGCTAATCTCTGAAATGGCTGGACCGATTTTGACGGGACTTTTTTTTGTCAGGTAGCTGATATAATAAGGAGTAACTTAGGCTACATTTGTTGTAGAAAATTTCATTTATTTAAAAAATAACTAAAAGAACTAATTAACTTTTTTGTTAAACTTCACGCGGACGAAGTCGCGGGCTCAACTAGTCATAACTAAAAGAAGGAACAGACTTAGTAACGAAAATATACAGGCCAGTATGTGACTTTTCTCATGGTTAAAAAAATTATAGTGTTGCAAAGGTGTGTAATGATTTTAGGTAGGTATTTAATTTAACTTAGTTGCTAAGAAAAATCAGTAGGTAGTCAGGAATTGTACAGAAACTTCAGCTATTTTTTTTTTATTGCATTGAATGGCGAGACGAGCACGCCGTTCGCCTGATGGTAAGCGATGCGACCGCTCATGAACAGTAGCAAAACCAAACAACACCTTGATTTACAAAGCAATGCTTGGCATTCCACTGCGCTCGCCATCCTGGGACACAAGATGTTAAGTCTCAATATGTCCAGTAGTTACTCTGACTACAATGTCCTTCAATCCGAATCACAACAGTGCATTTAAACTGCTGTTTGACGGGAGAAATAGACATTGCGGTGGTACCCACCAAGACAGCCTCTCACATATTAGAGACTTACCACCAGTAAAACACAAAAACCAAAAACAAACAAAAAGCTAAACCACACTTGTAATGTAATTTGGGCCTTATGGCGTAGATCATATGGCATATTGTATACTAATAATAAATAAGTGTTTTTCTACTAATATGATATAAATATCGTTAAAAATAAAATTGAAATTGTCTTATTTCAATTATACTATCTTTTTTACGGTGGTCGCGGGTTCGAATCCCAGGGCACACCTCTGACTTTTCGGAGTCATGTGTGTATTGATAGTCAATCACCATGCACTAAAACGGTGAAGGAAAACATCATGAGGAAACCTGCATACCATAGCGATTTATAAAAAATTCTATGGTATGTAAGTCCGCCAACCCGCACTAGGCTAGTGTGGTGGACTATATGGCCTAAACACTCTCAATCGAACTCTCGATTGTATAGTAGGCCCGTGCCTTGCAGTGGGACGTATATGGGCTGATACAGATACAGATCTTTTTTACAGTTTCTCTAACTATGTAATCTAAGCGCGCTCTCAAGCTCGAGCCGAGCGCTCAAGCCACTGCTCGAGCGTCGAGCGCTTTAGTCGAGTCCCGACTCGAGCACGAGCAATCTGCTTGAGCGTCGACTCGAGCGTTTAAGCGCCGACTCGAGCTTTTTTACAACACTACAGATATGGCAAGTAAAGATAAAAGATCATTTAAAAAACGTATTTTCCAAATCAGGCTCGTGACTCCTTTCAGCATTTTTCGTTATTCATCATAGTTTTGGATTTAGCCATCCACGCCCACCCGATGAATTCATCCTGTAACGCTTAGATAAATTGTTTATTAGAACCATTTTTTCCTTGCAATGAATGACGAGACGAGCATGCGTTCGCCTGATGGTAAGCGATATGAGTTATGACCGCTCATGAACAGTAAAAAAACCAGACAACAACGCCTTAAATTACAAAACAATGCTTGGCATTCCACTGCGCTCGCCATCCTGAGACACAAGATGTTAAGTCTCAATATGTCCAGTAGTTACTCTGACTAATTGTAGTCAGAGTAACAGTCCTTCAATCTGAAACACAATATTGCATTTACACTGCTGTTTAGCAGGAAAAATAGACATATCCATAATATTAATTCAGAAATCCCGGAAAACCATATAATATCAATA
Source organism: Hyles euphorbiae (assembly GCA_023078785.2). Classification (NCBI taxonomy): domain Eukaryota; kingdom Metazoa; phylum Arthropoda; class Insecta; order Lepidoptera; family Sphingidae; genus Hyles; species Hyles euphorbiae. The sequence goes on from CM041049.1 coordinate 3,304,990, forward strand.
AACCACACACATTCTGATTTTCCAGATTATGAATTCCTCAGATTGATCTTTATGAACGATACTGATGAGCGTTCTGAATTCTGAATCGAAATTAATTCAAATTATGAATTCAGATAGCTATTCCAGATACATGTGAACTGGGATGCCGGGCTTAGGTTGCAGATTTTAGTCGTATGTGGTCAGCGGGAAACGAGCGGGCGCAGCGCGCCGCTCAAAATCCTCTTTTGGCCGTTCCACTTTGCGATTACGATCATTGTGGTCGCGTCGAAAACGTCAATAATGACGTCATGACATACGCTCACGTGGCACCTTAGAGTAATTACCTCTAGAGAGAGCCGAAATGTACTGTACATCGCAAAAATGAGACACACCGATACGAATTTCTTTATGTCAGAATGAGATGCAAAATAATGTTCTATTTCATGTGACGTGCCGCGTTTTGTTGTTGGGCGAAAAAAGAATTTCGCCAGACAAAGCGACGTCGTTCAAGCAATAAAGCAACCTAATTTCATTGAAATAGGGTCTATTTTAAATCAAGGCCGCAATATGGCGCTTATTTTCTTGTGTTGCTAGATATAGCTATTGATGTCTCAAGTGCGGTTACAGCGTGAATATCTCTAGAGGTAATTACTCTAAGCGTGGCACCATCGTGGCCAAAGCATAGACCATCGTGGCTCTCACGATGATCCATGTCAAATGCTTGGTCTTGATGAATCTTAAACTTAGTGAGCGTTGAGAAAATAGTGGGCGGGCGGGGAAAAATTGCGACCTAAGTTGTAAAATTAAAATATGTTCTGAAAAAATATTTCGGTAGCAGTGAAAGTTTATGTATTGGATGCTCAGCGTGCATTCCAGTATCGTATGAACTAATCGAATTACTATGAAGTATGTGAGCTGAAATGCCACAAATACTTCTTGAAGGAGTATTGCGACGCGTCTTCAAATTTGACTATATTCGAACGTAAATTAATGAAATAATCCACTAATATGTAGAATATTTAGTAGGATTCGACATTTTCATGAAAATAAACTATTTTTACCAATAAATTAGATAAAGTACCATTATACTTTAATCACGTTATACTAAACTCCTTAAAGTTTGTTTTTTATTACTCACTATATATCTACGCTCAAAACACAAACATATAGGTAATGAAAAGAAGATTAGTTATAAATTACAAGTCTGGCTCAAAACGCCACATAAGTCATAACCCGTACCACTTGGGTGGTCTGTGCACTTGGGTTTGCCAATGCGTGTCGTGAGTAGTGGTCTATTCTTTGGTCGTGGGAAAGGGTACTGCTTAAATAATACATATAAACTGAGAGATTGTTGATATGTTAATTAATACACTATATAGGAAAGTTGTGATCTTCAAGTGGAACGCACGTAGGCATCTGTGAAGTTTGAAGTATGACATTGACAATACTCCTTAGTCTGTGATTACTACTTGGTCTGTGGTCTGTGATTGACATGAGGCGAATCGCAAAGAGCCTATACTGAAACAAACTTATTTTAAAGTTTTGTGAATTAAATAAGAAGAATATTTAATCATTACCAGCAATACATTATTCCGCTACATAAAAATGAACAGTAAGTAAAATAATTCATTTCTTAAAACTCGCTGTTTGTAAAAATAAAATACTATACTAAACTTACTTTCTTTCAAACAGGATCTCGAAGCAGGTCTCCTATAAAATTTACTGAGGATAATGACGTAAAGGAATCTCGTGAAGATGTAAAAGAACATCAGGACGATGTAGCAAGGCCTGTACAGAACGTAGTAGTCTCTCAGGAAATGGCAAATAATTCTCAGGAAGATCTTAAAGTGTCTCAGAAACAGGCAGAGGTATCTCAGGGTGATGCAGTTAGATCGCAAGAAGAAGCAGATGCATCTCAGAAAGATACAGAAACATCCTGGGGAGACATAAAAGTGTCTCAGAATGATGTAAATGTTACCAAAAAAGATCCAAAAATATCGCAAGAAGATGTAGAAATATCACTTGAAAATGCCGATATGTCTCAGGAACATGTAGAAGAGTCATGGGATGGTTCGCAAATTTCTAGGGAAGATGCAGATATAACGGAGGATTATACAGAAGGTTCCCATGTAGATAATTTGTCAAATACAAAAAGATTTGGTAACAATATTGAATGTCGTGAAATAGTAATAAGTAACTTACCTAAATACTTGAGTCATGAAAGAGCATATCAATTTATCCAGGAGATTACCAAATCAATGGTGAGTGGTTGATATTATAGAGAATATTATTAGCGTTGTAAGGAACAAAACCTTGGAATTATATTTTCATGGCTCATGGAGTTGAAGTATCTTTAATATTATATATAATATGATAGATAATATAATAATGATATAAGAAATCATTCAATTTTGTAAACAATTTAAGCTATATTCAAAGAGTTTTGAATAATTGCATGTCTAAAAAGTAAATCAACCCCACCATGGGGAAAAAACGTCATAAGGATTATTTTTCTCCATATAACAAAATATCTTGAAATAAAAGATGGACAAGTAAACATTAGCACTTATATCAACATTACTAATACATTCCTGATTACATAGTGATCATTTAAAAACTGACCATATCATCATTATTTTGCAGGAGATTTTGAATGATATAAAAATTGTCAAAATGATAACATTTGATGAAAACCCCATTGGCCGTTGTGCGGTTATGTTCAAAAGTCCACAAATTTGCAAGATGGCAATGAAAGAATGGTTTCCTATGTCAAAGGAAAAAAAAATAACTCTCCAATATGATCATGGTTTGTATATATTTTTTTTTTATAATGTGTGCAGTGCTATCGCCCATGAACTGTGCTGTCATCTGCATAGCAATGAATGTTGCCAAGCGACAACATGTTGTTGATATGCAGAATAAACAAGGTGGGCGACAGCACCGAGCCCTGAGGAACTCCGGCATTTACCGACATGAGCGCCGAAGCGTGTCCCTCAACGACTACACGTATTCTACGCCCATGCAGAAATCCGGAAATCCACGAACACAGGTTGCCACGCAGACCGTATGCCGGAAGCTTGGACAGAAGGCCACGGTGCCAGACCCTATCAAACGCCTTGGCAATATCGAGGCTCACAGCAAGAGCCTCGCCACGCCGGTCAATCGCCTCACCCCAGCGATGCAGGACAAACGCTAGAAGATCACCCGTCGATCGATTATGACGGAATCCGTATTGTCGGTCACTGATCAACGAGTGATCCTCCAGGTAGCGGATCAATTGAGCGTTTATGATTCGCTCCATGACGTTACATATCACTGAGGTGATAGCGGGCGGTAATTAGTAGAATCCGACCGATCACCCTTTTTGGGGATCAGTTGCACATTGGCCTCCCTCCAAGATTCCGGCACAATACCTGTGGTTTACATTATATTACATACAACATTTGGTTGTGAATTATAAAACAATATGCACAATAACATTAGTATTACTTTTTACACTACATTAAGTTGTATATCTATACAGCACAACAAAAATCCTGGCTGATCCAAAATGTACATATGGGTATCTCAATTCTAGTATTTAAAATATTGGAAAAAGTATTCATTGTAAGCTATAATACACATTTCAGTATATTATGTAATAATCTAGGAATTTTTAAATTCTAACAACACATTTTGACAATTCTGAAATGTCGAGCTGCATGTTGCTTGTTACTAACACTAATACTAGTTAGCAGTATAATGTGAATTTCCCTATTATATTATTACTTTCCTTTTAGTATTTTGCGAAATGGGTACTTTTAAATGGGACACATTAATGATGCCTCAAAACGCCTGTATCACTCAGACAGATTTATTTCGTCAACCTGTATAATAGGGTATTTGACAGTTTTTTGGAAAGTATCTCAAATTATTCATTGTACCATAATACACTTGCAATTTGATTATTTCCTTGTTAAATGCTATATTTTCAATAAAAATCACGATTGAAGTTTGAATGATAAAAAAGGCCGCCAAAACGCTATTGACGGCATTTATGTGGGTCACATGATATTATTACGTCACTTTCTTGCAAAACTAACGTTTTGATTCATAATCAGGAATAACTTTGATCAGGTTACAGCTAAAAATGCCTTATAAATACAGTTATTCTAGTAACAATATGTTTCATATTTTCATCATAGCCAAATACCCTATTAAAGATAATATTTAGTTTTCAACATGAACTGTCAATTAGACATTTTTTTATTGGTCATGTAGGCAATTAAATAGCTCTTATGGCAAATCAATATGCATAGTACTCTATCTTTGCAAGCAGTTGTTAAATAACAAAAATTAAGTTCACTCTCTAAAATGTATTTGATATCTAGTATTAAAGACACTGAAATGCTGAAACATTTTTCATTGTTTTTATACAAAACTCCTGCCTAATACTGTGGCTACTCACTAGTAAATGAAATAAAATGAAAAAAAAATTATTTATTGGTCTAGTAGGCAATTAAAGAGCTTATGACAAGTCAATACACATAGCACTTAATTTCTATTATATACACAAAATATTTTCTATACTTATTTCTTACTTTCATTAATTCACTAATTTGTTTATTTATAATAAATTTTATTTATTTTAGTAAATTTTAATGAAACCCCTAACATTATCACAATTTGCATACTTGTATTCAATTCCTAAGACTACATTTTAAAATGAGCCCTAAATGAAATAGGTGTGCTATAATTCCTATTAAAACAATTAAATCTATTTTATTATAACAATAGTTGTTGTAGTTTATTAAAAGAATTGTATATTTTACCGAAATATAAAAATATATTTTAATTTTTCAGAGAAACTGCTACTTCAACAGAGGAGGCATTTTAGAAGCAGAAACAAAACGTAAGGACATATTTTTAATAAATTTGAGTATTAACCCCCTATTTCTGCGTAGTCTAGTCTAAATGAGTCGCAACCAATTTACATTGTGCAAGATTGGTCACTTTTTTTTTCACAAATGATAATTGTAAATGATTACCCAAAGTATGAAATTTATTAAATAAGTATTATGAAAGTATTTATGTGACTTCTAATTCGTAAACTTGTCGCATAATATTCTGCACAAAAAAGATTCTGCACGTAAATGAATTTTGGCTACTTTTCTTACAGTTGATTATTATGTATAATTTCTCTGTCTTAAAAAATGAACTCAACAGAACTTAAAAAATAGCTATTTTGTTTATTATACTACTGACACACCTTCTTTCCTTCTCGCTGTAAATGTAACACAACTGTTAATCTACTTTATGGCGTTAGACGTTGAAGGATCATTCAGATAACCACATGTATATTTTTGACACATAAAAGGATTTACGAGATACGGAAGAAAAAAAAATGATGTTACATGCTAAAATTTGCCTCTTGCTAAAATTAAATGAAATGAAATTAATTTATTGGTCACATAGGCAATAATTTTATTATTAGACAAATAGTAAACTTCTGACATGAATAACTACAGTAGTTTAGATTTTGAATATATTTTCTTTGTAACAAGTCTAGGTAACTGTTATAGGGAATATGCACCAGACTTCAAAATAAGTCAAAATATTTTTTTTATAATCATTAAGTATTAGGAACAATTTTTCTCGTACAATGTAACGCTTCGATCAAATATACCCGTGGTTCCTAACCTTTTTAGGTCCGTTACCCCTATGATTAAAGGGTGACTGATTTTACCCTTGCTTCCCCTCTAGGGTGAATGATTTTACCCCTCCTCCTAAGGATGACCTCAAACAACACGTGTTAATACTTATACATATATAGACTTTTTTAAACTTAAAACAATTGCACATAACCAATAATTGATAATAACTGAATAATAATTAATAATAACTAAATAATAATTAATAGTAACTAAAAATAAAATTATATAATATGGACACCCGCCTACAAGGTGGACGGACGATCTGATTAAGGTTGCAGGAAGTCGCTGGATGCAGGCCGCTTCCAACAGCTCATTGTGGAGATCCTTGGAGGAGGCCTATGTTCAGCAGTGGACTTCCTGTGGCTGATATGATGATGATGATGAAAAATAAAATAACTTAGGAGTTATTTTACAATTATCAGTTAAAAGTCTTAGGCATACATTGGTATGATGAATACTTGTGGTTGGGTGTTATTTATCTTGCTTGTATGTATTTGTCTATATATGTATGCATGTTGTGTATGTGTGCGTGGCTGCGCCCACGCATAAATACCGTGTACAAAGCAATAAACGCTCAGTGTGCATTACGCAAGCAATCGTTTCATTTGTTCCCTAACTGTCATCTCAACAATGCATATATTACCATCTGCCCAATACGCCAACTTATATTTAGCTTTTTAATTTACACGCTTATTATTTGCAATTTTAACTTTATTTAAACATGCATTTCATTTTAAGATATGACTGCAGATGTTTAACCATAAAACATCTGCGAATCGTAAAAATTATTAAAGTAAGAATTTTTATGTACCGTATGGTGTAATATTAATTAAAAAGATGCTGTTCTAAATTATTGTTTCCTTATTGTAATGACCCGCGCATGCCGGATCAATAAAACTGTTTTAGTTAAGGTCTTTAGTGGCGGCAATCTATAGGAACAAATTTATATTTTTTAGATTATAGTACACATGTTTGGGTAAACCTTTCGGTTTGGACAATAGCCCAGATGTTTGGACAGATCTTACTTTTTACACGCTTTATATTAGCTTCACTTGTATGTTTGTATGTTTGTATATTTGTATGTTTGTATATTTGTATGTTTGTTTGTAACCGACTTCTTTGGGCGCGATTTTGACCCACTTTAAACGGCCAGATTTCGTTCAAATTTTGCACACCTGTCAAAGACCGATGACAATACAATAATTCGATTAAAATATATAATTATCCTGATTAGATTCGCCAGGATTAATTATTCTTATAATTGATGACCATTGCTACATTCATCGCTAGATGGCGTTAACATTGTATTCTTCCAAGAAGCTTATACCCAAATGGAGATTGCATTCCGTATAAAACACTAAAGCACAAAAATTTGACCTTGAATGCAATCGCTGTTGCCTGCTATCCTTTTCTTTAGAGTGACAATGAATGAAGTTCACGTGAAGTTCATTCATTGTTACGCTAAAGAAAAGGATAGCAGGCATCAGCGACGTCATTCAAGGTAAAATTTTTGTGCTTCACTTTTATATACGGAATGCAATCTCCATTTGGGTATAAGCTTCTTGTATTCTTCAAGTGTCAAATGTTACTACTGACCAACAGATGGCGTTATTGATTGGAAATACAGCCGTAGATGGATGTTTTTAGTCAAAACAATTATATAATAGTTAAAAAAAACTAAAATACACGCTTTAATAAGATATACAACTAAAAAAGTAAAAATAATTGATACTGAATTTAAGATAAGAAAATGGAGTAAAATACATATATTTTATTGTTACAAAGCGTGGGGTGCAGGAGGATAAGTAATTGTTGTAAACACCCCACGCTTTGTAACAATAAAATATATGTATTTTACTCCATTTTCTTATCTTAAATTCAGTATCAATTATTTTTACTTTTTTAGTTGTATATCTTATTAAAGCGTGTATTTTAGTTTTTTTTAATTTTGTTGAAAGGATAGACCTTATTTTATGGTTTAAATATATTTTCTTTAAGATTTATCCCCACCGATCCTCATTTGGGTAGACCTATAAAAGGGTCGGTTTATTTGGATGAAAAGAGTGTCTGCCATATCTCGTCACGAGCACATCTCGCTCCGAGTCGCATAGTTATAATTTTACTCTATTTGTATTAAGTGTTAATTTACAAAATATACAATAGTTAGTTCCTGGAAGTGTGCTCATTCTAATACCTACACTTAAAATCACCAAAAGTAAAACCTCGGCCACATTTTGGCGTATGATTTTTTTGCGGACCCTGTATCTAGCATATATTTGATCGAAGATGTAATGTATTTTTTACCTATTATGTTTTCTTAATATCTCATTCTAATACCTACACTTAAAACCACCAAAAGTATAAGCAACCTCGGCCACTTTTGGCGTGTGATTTTTTTCCGGACCCTGTATCTAGCATATAAATGATGGAAGATGTAACGCATTTTTTACTTATTATGTTTTCTTTATATAAGATTATTAATATATCCAATATATTAAAATGTGAAAAGGCAAAGTCTATAACTAATATTTTGCCAACAGCATGACAACCACGCATACGTACGCCAAAAGACCGTAGACGATCTATCTATACTTTGATTTCAGTTTACAGCATATGCAAAAAAATATACATAATCAGCCGAATCCATTCAACGTGTCCAATGATAAACCCTGGAAGCCAGAACCCGGGCATGAAACGTACGGGCTCAGTCCACAACTACTACAGCGTCTAGACATAAAGTTTCCCCTCTGTAATTCAGTATACGTTAAGAATGTAAGTACATTTTGATTATCCTACTCTAATAAGTTAACTGCAGGTTAAAAAATATTTACCGGACTGGTGGGATTTGATTGAATTTTACAATTATTTGCATCACTATGACGGGTTTCTTACAATCAATTTTCAATGGTGTTCAAACTATATAATGTTGTTTATTCTTCATAGTTCCGGATTTGACCATCCACGCCCACTTGAAAAGTTCAGCCTGTATTTTTGAATATAACTCAATTCTTCGGCAAATGGATTCTAAGTTTGTATTGGGCCGAGCTTCCTCTACAATCGAGAGTACGATTGAGAGGGGTTAGGCCGTATAGTCCACCACGCTGACCTTGTGCGTCGGTGGACTTTTACATACCATAGAAATTCTTCTTTTGAATTGCTATGGTATGCAGATTTCACGATGTTACTTCTTCACCGTGATAGTGCCCTGTGACTGGCTATCAATACACACGTGACTCCGAACAGGTCAGAGGTTCCCTGGGATTAGAACAAGCGACCACCGTGAACATGTTAGCAGCCGCGTCTTGTCCGTTACCAATAGGCCACCACGCACTTTTTATGCTTACCTAGTATAGGAATTCCGACGCCCATGGAAATCTACTTTGCTAGTGTTTGAGTGAAAACAAGTTGTCGATCACTTGAATTTGAAATTCCTCTTGAAATATAAGCGGCGGTATTTCCGGACGATTACCATCTAGCGATCGTCAAAAAACAAACATATTCCGACCTTAAAGGCCGACAACGCATCTCCATGACCTGTGGTGTTGCAGATGTTCATGGGCGGCGGTGATCACTTACCATCAGGTGAACCGTATGCTTGTTTGCACATTATAAAATTAATAATACTCTTAGAAGGTAAAATGAAAATAATAGGGATGAAAGAAAGAATGGAATATTGGCCTTCGATACCACTCCGCGAAAAAATCAGGTTAGCAAAGTCAACGGTTTTCTGAGGGATAATGGTACCAAAGATGACCAGACAATGGTATCCAGTCATGTCGGCCCGTTCCTAAATTCTACAGGATGGGCTTACCATTATTTCAAACCTTGATACAACCTTTATAATTTTAGCTGCCGTCTAACGTGACTGAGGCAAGAATACATGAAATTTTCAGCCATGCTGGTAACATAGTAAATTCTAAACTGATTGGTTTCCCGAACAAGTATTTCGCCAAAGTTGATTACGACCACCCAGTGGAAGCTGTTCAGGTAAATTGCCTTTCTTTAAAACACAACGGGTTTCTTTCAATCAAGGTTCAATCACCCCAAGTTTAACAAGATATATGAAAACGAATTGTTTGTTGTGGTATCACGACAGTGATCTAGTGATGAAATTATTTGTCTCCGTCTCTTCCTCTCTCTTTATGATTACCTGCTCTTCTGAAGTCGGCCAAATAATATACATTAGTGCCATAAAGTTTGCATGTCAAATACAAATGAAATTAAACATGATAATTCTTTATAAGATTTCGGTCTCGGGGCCTGATAACATAATCTTATTTTTTATTTAACTTACTAAATATTCTTTCAGGCAATATCAATGTTTCACCTCAGGGAACTGTATGGGAGGCCTATGATAGTCCATATGAAGAACCCTGCAAAAAGTATTCATTTACCTGACGGCTTATCCAGTATCGGACCAGGTCTTGGAGTTGGCGGTGATCCAATTAGAGGAGTGAGGATTGATATGGAAATAGAATCTTTAAAACGAACTCTCCTTGCAGAAATAAACAAGGTGAAAAAAGCGAAAAGTAATCAGACAACAAATGCGTCACAAATCAATCCATTTCAACAGGCCGGGGCAATTTTACCCACAAACAATCTAATGCCTATGTTGCCTCCGCAAAATAATCCCTTCGTCGCGCCAACGCCGATAATGCCCTGGAACTTTGTGACCCCACAGCAAGTCTCCATGCCAAACATGCAATTACTACCAAACACCAATCAACAAGACACAAGCGCCTTGCAACAAGCTGTCAACTCGATACTTCAAAATCAAAACAAAATGGCGCCCAACATAGCCGATGTGTCACAAGCCTCCCTCCAGGCTTCCCCGTGGCCAAGTGCAGTGCCTGCTAACACTGAGAATAATTCCACACAGCCAGGTTTTTCGCGCATGGACAATATAAATATAACCAATGATTTCACGAATAACCAGAATAACGACAATTATCAAATGAAAGTTTCACCAAACGTAACCGACATGTTGCAAGCTTCGCTCCAGGCTTCTCCGTGGCTAACTGTAGTACCTGCTAACATTCAGAATGATTCTATAAAGTCGGAAAACACGGGAATGGACTACAGATCCAATGATTACATGAACATTCAGAATAAAGATAATAATCAGATGAAAATCACACCAAACATGGCGTTCGTACCACAAGCCTCTGTCCAGACTTCCCCGTGGCAAACTTCAGTGTCTGCTAATACTCAGAAAGAATCTATACAGTCGAGTTATTCGAGCATGGACATAAAACCAAATGATTTCAGGATTAATCTGAATAACGACAATAATCAGATGAATTTGGCGCCAAATACACCTCATATGCCAAAAGCCTCTTTGCAAACATCCTCGAGGCAAAGTTCCGGGTCTGCTCATAATCATAATGATTCTGAAAAGTCGAGACACTCGTGCAAGGACAATAGATCCAATGAGAGCAGGAAAAATGACAGTCATAAGAAAAAAAGTAGTAATGACGATAAGTATGGTATGTATGGGTGCAAACATTTTCCAATTAGTGACCCATTCATGTGGTTTTCGGGATCAGCCTTTTATTTTTCTGGTTTCAAATGGATAGACAGGTTAACTAGTGAGGGATAAAAACAAATATTTATCCGTGAACAATGCTTTATTTTTAAAAATATACGGGCATGCTCAGAGCCACTCTAGGCGCCATTAAAATATACACATAAACTCATGTTTTTATCAAAGTGACAGAATTTATACTAGTGCAAAGGCTCTCACAAAGTGCATTGCCTAATTTAGGAATGGATGCCTTGCAAGTAAAAACAATATAGTTTGATTTTGCACGATATAAATTATCGGTATTACATTTTTTTTTTAAATGTGCGTTGTGGCCTGTTGGTAAACGGACTAGACGCGACTGCCAATATGTTCATGGTGGTCGCGGGTTCGAATCCCAGGGCACACCTCTGACTTTTCGGAGTCATGTGTGTATTGATAGTCAATCACCACGCACTAAAACGGTGAAGGAAAAAATCGTGAGGAAACCTGCATACCATAGGGATTCATAAGAATTTCTATGGTATGTAAGTCCGCCATCCCGCACTAGGCCAGCGTGGTGGACTATATGGCCTAACCACTCTTAATCGTATTCTCGATTGTAGAGTAGGCCCGTGCCCTGCAGTGGGACGTATATGGGCTGATACAGATATAATTTTTATTTCAGATAAACGAGAAAAACCGCGTTCATCATCGCGAGATGAAAGGAGATCAAAATCAGATAAGTCTGACATGCTGATATTTAAAAATGTTAGTGCTTTAACATTTATTTTTCTTTTATATCAATTATTGTTGTAACATAGTATTTTAGTGTGAAGTTAGTCGTTATAGCGCGTTTCATATAGGTACTAGAAACACACAAAAATAATATTGAGGGAATACTGTGCACCCCGGTAATTTGACAAATGTTTTGCAGTATCAACTATCGAATTTGCTAGATTATAGAGTACTAGAACAGTTTTTTTTACAAGAGTACCTTGTTATTGGCCAAATTATACCGATCCAATTATAAAATTCTATACATTATACTCTGAAGTACAAATCATACTTAATTTAGAATGTCGAGTTTAGTCATAATAAACATGCCCTAGTGCCCTCTATTCTTTGGACATCCTGGAATAAACAGGGGTCGGATTGAAACGAATCTATTGCATTTTTGTGCAATTGAAAACTTCGTGTTACTGAAATGGCAATTTTAATTTACTCTACAAATCCAGTCACTTAGACAAATAAGCATTCGTGACTACAGATAAGATATTTCATTCGCAGCTACCTCCATCCGTTTCGGTGAAAGTATTGACGAGCAAGATGAAAGAGGTTGGCGAAGTGAAATTTGCTGAGCTCACTGGAAACGGACGAGCCGTAGTTCGCTTCGTTAGGAGCGAGGACACTAAACGCTGCATCAGTATCCTTTGCAAAATATCATATAAATGTTATTCCAATATTTTATACCTTCTAAGGCTTTTATAGTTTTGTGGTTATTATGTAGCATAGAGTTAATGAAAATTAAGTTGTCTTCAGAGATCGTCAGCATTGAGATTTACAACTAGAGGGAACTAGTACCGATATACCTGTTCGTTCTTGTTACTCTTGGGCTATGAATTCACGAAGTCTTTTTCCCAGAAGGGGTATACATGAATTCTACCAGGACTCCCACATTTCGCCTTGTATGTTCCGTCCCACAATTTGATAGGGGACGAGTGTATCGTCATATCGGAGACAAATTCCTGACTCTGGGCTGGGGAAAAATCCAATATCACTTTGCCTGACCCGAGATTCGAACCCGAGACCTGAGTTTCTAACTGTACCGTATACAATTACGCTACCGAGGCAGTCCAACAACAATCTGGTTATCAAATAATAGTAAAACAATACATGTAATTAAAATTCCATTAGCTATACCTAAAACGAGCGTATTCCCACCTTAAAGGCCAGCACGCGTCTCCATACCCTGCGGCGTTGTAGATGTTCATGGGCGGCGTTGATCACTTACCATCAGGGGTACCGCATGCTCGTTTGCCCCCTAAAAACCTATTAAGTAAATTTCCTTAGCAGAAACACAGAATTGTTCCATAAATCAAGAGTAGACGGAAAAACCATCGAAGTGAGATACTTCTAAAGGTGAGTAGAATATAAAGAGGTGAGCATAAACTAGCACAATTTTATTTTATTCAACAGGTTGATTCAAGAAGTGGATGCATCATTTACTATTGTATCGAACAGGACGACGCCTCATACAGTGTCTCTCTTCCTGAGATCAACTTAACCAGTCGTTTCATTTGTCAACACAATGGCCTAAATATTATTCACTTGAGAGCCGTGGTGGTCTTTCAGTCTACATTCTACATGTATATGTAAAGAAGCAAGGATACGTCGAGGTGTCCGGGTTTGCAGCCAGGTGCCCTGGGATCCTGTTTGCAGTCCGCAGATGGCGATGCGGGGCTGGATCGCTAATACCAGATAATCTATGGTGGTATACACAAAGACGACTGAGGCGGCCATCACTGAACCACTATCCCGAATTCAAATCTGCAGTGTATCCAGAAAGTACCTGTCACAGCTGCTTCCAAAATGTGGAGTATCCGCGAAGGTGAAGGACCGCGACGTCTACCATTCGAGTCCCAAGACGTGACACCTCCTGTCCCCATTAGAAAATTCGTGACTTCGTTTCGATGTCCGAGAACATAGAACCTGCTAAGCCGAGCCACAAGACTGTTTCGTCGGTTAAACAAACTACGCTGACTACTAGAGGCCATAGGTCTTCGGTGCCACCCAATGAAGTCCAAATACATTACATCCCTATTAGATACTAGTTAAATCAAAGAGCAATGTTGAAAATGATAATATGATTAGTCTATCATGAAAGTGCATTTTATGTACTTATTGATGTTACTGATATGGTAATATGAAATATCTAAGTAATACACCAAATCAAAAAGGCTGTGAGAAATAAGTCCCACAGCAAAAATACATATACTGAGGTAGATTTATCTAAACTTGGCGTGGTGGTGGAAGGTATCTCATATGTGAGATGCCGATGAGATGAGATTCACTGCCAAGCAGCAGTGTAAATGCACTGTTGTTCCGATTTGAAGGACGACGTAGCCAGAGTAATTACTGGACATATTGAGACATAATATGGTACGTCTCAGGATGGCGAGCGCAGTAGAATGACACGCATTGCTTTGTAATTCAAGGTGTCTTTTGGATTTGCTACTTGACTATCCATGAGCGGTTGTATCGCTTACTATCAGGCAAATGGCATGCTGACTCGCCATTCATAACCATAACTATGTAATCGTTTACCTGAGGGTTAGTTATTTAACCCCCCCAAGAACATCTACAATGCTTAGATCGTTGGTGTGTTGCCAGCCTCTAGAGACTAGTAGGTAATTTAAAGTTGCCTACTCCGTGAATACAAAATACCTTTACGCATGTAAACTCTGGACATGCAAATTCTCACTCATCGTGATGCGTTGTGATTTTCAAGCCCAGATGAATGAAATATTTTCCACTGCTGGACGTAGGCCTCTCCAAGTAAACGCCAGCCAGCCCGGTCTTGAGCAGCTCTCATCCATCCGCTACCCGCCACTCTTTTCAAGTCGTCGGTCCATCGTGCAGCAGGACATCCTACACTACGTTTACCTGACGCGGTCTCCACTCCAACACTTGTCTGCTCCACCGACCATCTTTATGAGATATTTTTATGTCCGGGAGAATTATTGTAAATGATTTTTTGGAGTCTCGGTGACCAGACCATTCATTCAGCTCAATTCAGTTTTTGTCAGTACAAATGAGTTCAGATTAGACGCGGAGTCTAATTTAGTATTCGCGACAGTAAGGCTTAAAATGAGGTCAACTGTGCTTAAAACGCAGGCTGACAAGGATGGCCAGCGCTGTTCCGTAGCGATAAGTGCGGAATATTCTAGACAATTTCGACAGAAAAGGTTGTGTAGCCCCTTGTAAATGAAAAAATGTTTGAGACCAAAACGCGAAATGAGCTGAATAAGTGTAGCTTTGTTATAGCTCATTAGCTTCATAAGGTCAGTCGATGAGCAGCGTAAAATAATGGATATTGTAATTATTTGAAACATATTTGGACCATAATTTCATGACAAAGAACTACACATACACTTTCTAATAGTCAAATATCTTTATTCCAGTATATTCCGGCGGCAGAATGAAGAATATCGATAAGAATATATTTTATTTAGCTTAATTTCATTATTCGTAATACTAGACTTATTATGGCAGTAACATATTTCCATGTTTTAATTTTATCTAGAGTTAACTTTCCTTATACTTAATAAAATATATTTTTTTCAAATAATTCTTATTTTTATTCTAAAGTGTGCCTGATACAAATTGTATACAGGGTCATTTTTTCACATGGCCGTGAACAGAAAGAGCTAGAACTATAGGGAATAGCAAAGGTAGGCCTATAGGTAAAAGAAAAAAAAATACCTCGTTTTCCGTATGTTATTACATCTCCAAACTTGAACCTTGTTAGCATGATTTAATATTATCGATTGTTGTAATACATGTGGTAGGTATCTCAGTCAAAAGTGAAAGCCGCCTGCGGAGGTACCACCGAAATATCTATTTCTACCGCCAAAAAGCAGTGTAAATGCAAAGTTGTGTTCCGGTTTAAAGGACATTGTAGCCAGCGTTACTACTAAAAATAATGAGACTTAACATATGTCTCAGGATGGCGAGCACAGTTGAATGCCAAGCATTACTTTGTAATGTATGGTGCTGGTTTTTGAAACTGTCAATGAGTGGCCGTATCGCTTACCATCAGGTGAATGCCACGCACGTCTCGCCATTCAACCAAACATAAAAGTAAAGGTGCTTCATTTTTTTTTTCTTTCAAAATTAAGGATTTAATACCCTCATTATCATCAGCCTAAACTGTTGTCCACTGCTGGACATAGGCTTCCTCCAAGTTGCGCTATTTTGATACCTTGCTAACATAAATATTCAAGTCTAGGGGCCCTACTATATTCATCGAACGAACGAACGAACGAACGAAGGACCCTACTATATTCAACGAAACGAAGTTCGAAACTTCGGATGATCAAAGTTTATATACGATACGAATGTACCTACATAAAACTTATGGTCGTTATTGATTTATGGTCGTAACCATAGACTTATAGTTACGGTGTACGTTATATATATACATTCGTATCGTATAAAAAAACTTCTTTTGTCCGAAGTTTCGAACTTCGTTTCGTTGAATATAGTAGGGTCGTTCGTTCGTTCGTTCGTTCGTTCGATGAATATAGTAGGGCCCTAAGTATGCAGTATATTTCGCTATTCATAGTTTCGGAAATAGCGATCCACACCCGTTTAAAAAACTTACTCTGTATACATTGCAGTTAATTGGATTTTCTTTTGAATTATAACTTTGCAGATTACAATTATTTTTCAATAAATGCCTTTCAACATACATCGATCTTTTCATTGACTAATCTTCAAATTCAACTCGTTCAGTTACATTTATTTTGATTCAGTAACACTCAATACTCTTATCCCGTCGCGTTAAAAAACACTAGCGCAACATACATCCAGCAACCAAGAATAAACGCATTTTTAACTCCCAGATTTACCCCATTTAATATAAAGTGAGTTCGACAAATACATAGGAAAGATTTTTTTTACTATTCTGGCCCAGCATAGTAACTGTAATGTAATTGCTATATAAGCGCAAATGCTGGCCAGACAGTATCAAATGACATTAGACTACGGTCCCATGCCATTTGTGATTTGACACAATAATGCTGGCAGCAGTCAAGCAGTTTTTTCTTAGTAGGGGTAGGCAGATGTGCAAACGGGACACTCACTTTGTTTTGTTGCATCGTCTCACGATGTTATAGGGGGCGAGTCTATCGCCATATTTCGCATAAATTCCTGAATTCAAGAATGGATAAATCCAATATCGCTGGCCTACCCCGGGATTTGAACCAGAACTTTGTATTTTGTTGCGTCATCTCACCATGTTAGAGGGGAGTCTATCACCATCTGTATCAGTCCAAATACGTCCCACTGCAGGGCACGGGCCTCCTCTACAATCGAGAGTACGATTGAGAGTGGTTAGGCCATACAGTCCACCACGCTGGCCTAGTGCGGGTTGGCGGACTTACATACCATAGAAATTCTTATAAATCGCTATGGTATGCAGGTTTTCTCACGATGTTTTCCTTCGCCGTTTTAGTGCATGGTGATTGACTATCAATACACTCCGAAAAGCCAGAGGTGTGCCCTGGGATTCGAACCTGCAACCACCGTGAACATGTTGGCAGCCGCGTCTCCGTCCGTTTACCAACAGGCCACCACGCACTTCTGTCACCATATTGCGCATAAATTCCTGAATTCAAGAATGGAAAAATCCAATATCACTGGTCTATCCCGGGATTCGACCCCTTGGCTTCGGCGTTGATTATTGAACCATTATTGAAAGTCGAATATAAATAAAACCCCAAAATGTAGATAGATGTTCTTTATTAACCCTTAAATGCCTATTCCCTCATCATCTTCTCCTTTTGGCGCGCGAGCTTCTTCTTGGAGAGTTTCTTCTTGGCGGGCGCGTCGTCGGCGGGCGCGGCGCGGGCCACGGCGTCCTCGCGCTCGGACAAGCACACCTCGATGTGGCACGGAGACGACATGTACGGGTTGATGCGACCGTGCGCACGGTACGTACGTCTGCGCAGGCATGGCGCGCGGTTCACCTGCAAAGTATGTCACTTATTATAACTTTCATATACTAAAAATCTATCCCATGGTTGTCATATACTAAAAATGTATCCCAATTGTATTTTTATGTTTGTGATTTTCGTTTTGTTTGTATTTTTTTTTTTGTGTGCAATAAAGTGTATGAATAAATACTATATATTATTCTGAAAGCCTCCATGGCGTAGTTAGGCCCGTCGCCCATTATCGGCATCGGTACGACTGAGGATTTTAGGTGGCAAATAGCAATATACTATAACATAATGGCAATAAAGTAGAAATTTCCGTGATATGTGGTCGTAATAACAAAAATACCGCTTCGGTATGCTTGAGGCTGGTGTATCGGCAGCCTTGAGAATGCTTCGGGATGCTTCGGCATCCTTCGGCAACCTTCGGTACGCCGCCGGCACCGAGGCAACACTCGGGGGATAGTTTGCCCTGCGGGGCGAGGGGAGGCATTCTAATTAATCTTCTTGATTGATTAGATTTCTCTTCTTCTTCAGCAAGAGCTGCTATGAACACTAGATCCCAGTCCACCATATTAAATACAATTCAGACAACTAGCTTGTAACAACTCTGAGACTGTTATGATGAGAAATACGATATTGAGACGCTTCGGCAAGCTACAGGACGGTGCGGCATCCTTAAGGACGCCTCGTCATTCCTAAGAACTTTGCAGCATGCCAAAGCATAATTGCCGATAGTGTGCGCTTGCATGTAGTATGCCGAAGGATCCTTTTCCTTGCCGATGCCGATAATGGGCGCCGGGCCTTAGACGCCGAATGTGAAACGAGAGGCCGCGCGTTCGATCCCCGCACAGAGACAAGGGCCAAGGCCCAAAAGTATTTGTCTCGAGTTTATACACTATATATTATTCTGACAGCCTCCGTGGCGTAGTTAGACGCCGAATGTGAATCGAGAGGCCGCGACAAGGGCCAATGTCCACAAGTATTTGTCTCGGGGTCTGGATGTTTGTGAGACCCACTACACAAGACTTAATTCTGACCTTAATGTGGGGTAAGGACTATGTATGTGACTGTTGGGTGTATTTATTTATATTACGTACATATAATGGAAATTTCGAATATTTTATTCACTATTCATTGTTCATATTAGATTTTCCTCATTAATGTTTTTGATGAAATAACATATTTCATTAGCATTATTAATTAGCATAAAATATAAGATTAAGGCTTTACCATATTAAAATGATAATGACAAGACAACATTATAGTCCAATTTCTAGTCAACTTTGGTAATAGTTCCACATGCAATCTTATACATCTCCAGTATGATTAATGATTCTCATTGAGTAGCATAAATCATGCCTGAAGAAAGTAACTACAACTAACAAAACAATGATTGAACAATTTCAAAGTGAATACAAATAGAATCAACCATTAAGATTTTGAGATAATTTATAATGAAATTATATATAATGTGTAAGTAACAACAATCATAAGAGATTTAAATAAACATACTCTTATTTTGAATTATTGTTATTATTGATTTTTGCCTTTTTGAAACCAGTTGGTACATTGATGTACACACTGTCAAGCTAAAAGGCAATGATTCTTGTATTGCAAAGAAAATTATGTCTAATATTATGGAACTTTCAACATTCAATATATTAATTCAATTATAAATAAAGGTGAACTAAATCTTTCTTTCATGCACAACACATATTCCACTTTCACACACCAAGTAAATTAGTTCTATATAAAATATTACAAAGCCTTTCCAATGGATATTTCATTTCTTGGCATTGCAAACAAAGAATTTAAAATCAAATACAAAATAGGATACATGGCATGGTAAAGAGCCTGTATCAATTTATATCATTTCACTAAGAATAAAGTGAAACTTATAAATAATTAATGCATCAAGCCAAGATTCTAGTTTTTGTATAAACTACATCAATAAACACTTTCAACTAATCTACACATGTAGCTCAGGCATTTAATTTATTCAAACTAGTGTGATAGCAGTACAACACTCAAAATACATGTATCGGTTGCAATATACATGTTTTTTCACAAAAACTATAAGTTATTTTAAAGTTTCACTGTGCATTACAATTTACTAAATAAGGCAAGATTTATATAAACAAGGAAGTAACAGAACCACAATATAGTTGATATTCATAAAAACTAATAAACTCAAATTTGTTTTTGCCATTGTTTGACCAATAGCAAGTACTCAAAAAATTTAATCCCATAATTTAAGATACTTAGGAATATAACTAACATAAATTTAAAATTTACACATACCTGAATGTGGTCAATGACAAGCCTGTCTACATCGAGACCTTTGTAGTCTGCGTTTGATTCCGCATTTCTGAGCAATTGCAGAAGGAATTCTGCAGATTTCTTTGGCCAGCGACCCTGTGTTGTGCCGAACTGTTTAGCCTGTGCACACCTGCCCACACCACCATTGAAGCGGCGGAATGGAATGCACTCCTTCTTTTCAGTCACATTTTTGAGGTAACGGACGGCACGGCGCAGGGGCATTTTCCTGATGGCCATTGCTGTCTCATAAGTGTTCTGAAATTGAATAATGTTGTTTATTTTCAAGTGGATCATGATGTGAACCAAGTCAACAAAGTATCACTACATAAAAACGGAAAATGAAAACTTATTGATTATATTACATACATAAACTCACGCCTTATTCCTCAGAATGGGTAGGCAGAGGTGCCAGGACACCCACCTTTCACCTTGTAGGTATGTTTTTGTTTGATAAATAAATTATAAATTAAAATATGGCTGGTAATGTATTAAGAGACCAAATTAGCCAAGATACAATGAATGAATGTATTAATTATACAGAAAATGCAATGGTTATTAGCCATAGTTGCGAGTTTCATTCCTATGATCTTCCCAGTAAAAATTAGGTTAGGAGTTGTTATTATTATTATTATTAACTCTACGGGTATGTCGTAGTTGAAACTACCTTTATTTTCCAAATGTTTGGAATTAATTCTAATATTTTGGTTTTCTAATTTTTAGTCTATAAAACGAGAACTTAAAGCGTTAGTTTTTCACCACATTTTGAGCCTTGTGAAGGCACTATTTCTAAAACAGAAGGGTTACATTAAACTCGTTACGAAGTCCATGTGGAAACCGCAAATTGTAAATAAATATAAAATGTTAACATACCTTGAAGTGAACACGGAGGTTTGAGCCACGCGCCTTGCATGACTTTGCAGGATTATCAGGCTCCCGAGAGTAACGACCCATTTTTGTTTCTGAAACACAGAGCGGCTTTATGTCTCAAATGCCATCTAACAAACTTAGGTTATCATTTTACAACACCGCGCCGTTTTACACGTCCCGCGAAATATACACACAAATAACGGGGATACACCGTAAAATGCCGCACCACAACAGGATTTAATTCAAAAGTTAACATATTTCAAGATTTTTATGGATTTCATAAAATACGAAACCAACCTCTCAGGAGAAAATTTGACAGGAAAAGGAATAGACAAAACTTTTTGACATCAAATTGTTTGACATTGACATCTTCGACTGGTGTTGCCAGTTACCAGTGTAAAAAAAATAATATGTATTCTTACAAAAATTAAAAGTATAGTTATAGTAGTAACTACTACAGTTATAGTCGATGTTTAAGTATGAATCGTTATAACTTTGTCTCAGTCGGCTAGACAATTTTAATTATTGATACTCCGAAAATGACTACGAATATTTGCTAATTACTGGAAAGCTGTAAGTAAGCTTAGCTTGTGTAATGGTAAATGCTATTTACTTTTGGCTTCGTACTTTAAATTTTTTAGACATATTGTGCAGATCAGTTTTAGTATGAAAAAATAATTAATTGATTTCTTGTAAAGCAAAAATTGTTTAGTCAGCCTATCCATACTAGGCCACTGGTGAATTATTAAGGCCTAATTCCTCCCAATCATACTCACGATTGTAAAGAATCCCATGCCCTGCAATGCGAAGTATATGGGCTAAAGAATAGACCACTAGATAAGGGCTGATTGGAATTTTACGAAGAAATAGTAAAACACTAATATCTGTATTTGTATCAGCCCAAATACGTCCCATTGCAGGTCACGGGCCTCCTTTACAATCGAGAGTACAATTGGGAGTAGTTATGCCATATAATCCACCACGCTGGCCTAGTGCGGATTGGCGGACTTACATACCATAGAAATTCTTATAAATTGCTATGGTATGCAAGTTTCCTCATGGTGTTTTCCTTCACTGTTTTAGTGCATGGTGATTTACTATCAATACACACATGACTCCGAAAAGTCAGAGGTGTGCCCTGGGATTGGAACCCGCAAC
The DNA here is from genome assembly GCA_023078785.2 of Hyles euphorbiae. Lineage (NCBI taxonomy): Eukaryota > Metazoa > Arthropoda > Insecta > Lepidoptera > Sphingidae > Hyles > Hyles euphorbiae. Next base: position 3,327,228 of record CM041049.1, read on the forward strand.
CACCATCAACATGTTGGCGGCCACGTCTAGTCCGTTTATCAACAGTAAATGGACTAGACTAACACCACTTTACGATTAGAAATTCTTTCAAAAGCTTTTAAGCGTTTCAATTGGTAAAACATATTAAATAGAAAACACTGTATCTGTACACCATAGTCACAGACCATAGTACTTTAAGTACGGTTTTATATTGAAAGTTATATAATCAACCACTGCTTAACATTTGAATTCTCCATCAACGTTTATTCGCCTACGTGGAGTACCTAGGTATACGTAGGTAGTAGTTTATTGAAATAAAAAAAGTTTCATCAGATGTATAATTTATTTGTGCAACTATATATTTGTGACTACACTTTAATGCATTATAATTACAATAAACGCACTATGATATGTCTTGAAGATCAGTTTTTGAATGTCGAAATGTTCGAATTCAAAACCCATAGAATTTCGTTACAAAGTTGTTAAAATAATGCTATTATAATCACAAAATACGTTGACTATATCTAATAATACTAATATCAATAATTATGCTGTTATATAATATATACAATTTAAGTTTGCATTTTTTACATTTTGTCTGTATAACAGAGTATGCAAGTCTGTTTTAACAGGTACATATTTAAAAAATAATAAACAAATGTTTGTGTACTCAATACGAATTAAAGTCATCCAAATTATTAACTAAATGAACTATAGCAAAAACTCTTTATACAACAATATTATTTCATATCCGTATTGTTTAGTGATAACAACATCAAGGCATTCTTACATTATTAAAGTACTTACATAGCTTTAATTGTGATAATTTTATCATTTTATTTGTGACATTAGAGTTGAATTTTTAAAAAATCATAAACGCGTATTAAGCATCATATATAACTATAGAGGAGCTTAAATAACAAAATAAATTATAAAACCACTTTGGTTACAATGACTAGTTTTGAGATATCATAATTTATTGACGTAATTTTTAGAACTTAATGAAAACTTTTGGAAATATTTACATTGATTAAGTTCTTCTTTAATAGATTTAAATGTTATTTACTTGCAAAAGTTATTATAATCGACTAAACTTTGACAGTTACCACTCTATCACAGGCCTACATCGACTATTGCTTATTAGCTTAGAACTATAATATTATGACACATAATTACACTTATGCCATAAGTTGATATTTATTAATTTAATAAAATTATTGTGTACAAGTATTTAACACAATACAAATCGTTGGGCATGTCTATATATGTACATAATTATTTTAGCGCCATCTACAAAAATTAGGTTCAAACTACTGCTTTTTGGATTAAATCTGCAGAGCAATGCCATCTATCGGCAATTTACGGCATTCAATTATTTAGAAATTGTGTGGCAGTTGAAAGTAAATTAAGTGACACATTTTCTTAGTAATATTAGTTGGTTATCCAGCAGAAGTATTTTGGATGATATCTTGCTAGTGAGGCGCGGGCGCTGGTGGGGGAAGTAGCGGCAAAGGAGCAACGCATGCTACACAACTGTCCGTTTCTGAAAAAAATAGATCAACATTTAAATATTTTTATAAAATCAATTTTAATTTAAAATATTTGTATATAGTGATAACTATTAGCACTGTACTGTATCAGTCTGTCCCAATGCAGGGCACGTGCCTCCTATACAGGGTATATCAAGACTGCTACCGAAAACGAAGCCGGGTGGTAGTTTAAACGACTTCAGACACAATGCAACAGAAAAAGTTGCAAAAAAAAGCGAATTTTTTTTTTGTGTTATTTTTGTCTTATAGCCATATTTGGGTGGTAAATACATTTTTTCCTAAAATAATAGTGTAAACCTTTTTATTTATAAATACTCTAAGGTATAAAAGAATTTAAATTATTATTTTAGCAAAAACTATGGATTTACCACCCAGCAATGACAATATTTAAAAAATCATAAAAAATAATTGTCGCGTTTCTAGGCGAAATTTTTAGTTGCATTGTGTTTGTAGCCACTAAAACTACCACCCGGCTTCGTTTTCGGTAGCAGTCTTGAGATACCCAGTATAATCAAGAGTACGATTGAGAGAGGGTTAGGAAATAATATAGTCAACCAACCGCGCTGGCCTAGCGGGTTGGCGGCCTTTATAAATTATAGAAATAGTTACAAATGGCAATAGTCTTCAGGTTTCTTTGCAATTTTTTCGCTCACCGTAATAGTGTGTGGTGATTGACTATCAATACACACATGACTCCAGAAAAGTCAGACTTGCGTCCTGGAATTCGAACGCGCGCCACCGATAACATGTTGGCAGTTACTTCTGATTTGTTATTAACAAGCCACCATGCACATTTTTGTAGACAACTATTAAATTAGTCAGCATACAGAGTCGCATGGCTGGAATATTCATAATATATCCAACCCCAATTATAAAATATGGAATAATGGCAAGATAGAAAACTAAACGCAGGGCAATTAATGAACATGCTTAACACAGTAATCCTTGTTGCTAAGTAACACCGTAATAGGGATCGAATTGTGACTTGCAAGCAAACAACACACCTGCCAACGGACCCGATCTTAAATATTATAAGTTAAAAGCTTCATTCATAGCCAATTTTCATAGCCATTTTATTTATAGACTTTTTTCTTTTTCGCTCAAACTGAGTTAAAAAGTTGTTAAAAAAAACGATAAAAGATTCTACAACTAAAATTTGTTTTGAAACTGTCTATGAATAAGGCCGTAAGAGTTGATTGTAAATTAAATGCCACTATAAAAGCCTAAATCTAAATTCTGAGAAATAGCTACCAACTATAAGTAACTATATAGATGCAATATTTCTTCATTAACATTATAATATTTCAATTTTAACGGTCAAAGTAGAGCTGGGGGCTGGAGTGACCATAAGTGGTTTAATTGTAAAATGGAAATTCCTATTAAAAATCTCACACATTCAATTGGTTAATTTGCACATAAAAACCATCACACACTACAAGAATATCCTAAATATATATTAATAGTAATCTAGAGTTAAAAAAATAGATTAGACAAAAAAATGGTCAGAAATGGTACATTGTCTCACCGCGGTCATGCATATAGTGCAAGGATGGCCGAAGGTCCGGTAGACGCCAGGGTTCTACCCGCGCCTCGTCTTCTCTTTCCACCTTTGGCACGAGTGCCGTCCAGCATGAGTCATCAGGTCGAGGAGTTGGCGCACTGCGACACGGCCATGCGCAGGTCTGGAAGATAAAGGAGTTGTAAAGAAGACATCCGTGGTACAGTTGGTTGATAACGTGAGGCCGCGGGATCGATCTCCGCACCGAGACACAAAATTGTGTGGTCTGGGTGTTTGTGAGACCGAAATGCCTCTCGTAGATTCTGATACCCATGACACAAGAGTCTTAGTATGTAAAAACTCTGTGCACAAGACTCCATCTTAGTGTGCGGTCAGGACTGTGTATGTGATTGTTGGGTATATTTATTTATTTATACAAAATATCCGTAGATGTGTCCACTGGCTGTAAAATGAGACGTATCCACAAAAGTGAGAACCTTAGAGTATTTATATATAGAGGGAGCGCTGTCATACATTCGCGATTTGAAAAAAGTAGATATTTTCTTGTTCGTAATGTTGGTAGCGCACCTATATTAGTAAAAAATGTATTAATTATTTAGCAATTAATTGCTATAAATACCTTTATTAGCCGAAATTATATTTAGCTATTATCCTTTTAAAATGAGTTTGAGTGGAATTAAATATACCTAAACTCTTATTTTTATTTTATTTTTCAAATAATTTATGTATGTTGCACAACCTGTTCCAATATTAGCCAATAGGAGAGCAGAAAAAGGTGGCCCGGCACCACCATTTTTATCTACGTTTTTGAAGTACCAGCGCTCCCTCTATATATATATATACTCTAAGGTGAGAACGAAATGTCTCTAGATCTTAGATTCTGATACTCCAGACACAAGATTAAAGATAATATCATATAATTGTGCCTGTGAGTTTGGACTATATGGGCCTGCTTGCAAATTATTATTTTTAATATTATGTTTTAACATCTTAACTCTAGATGTGTGTCATATAAAGTAAGTTTTAATTAAAGCGCAATTTTCATAGTAGGTAGCAAAATATTTTAGTTTTATTTTTCATAGCAAATATAATTAAACAGAGGGTAGTTTCATCTTAGTTTGCCTTCGCGCTGGCTCTGAAGTCTCGTGTGTTTACGGTTGAAGAAGCGGTACGTTAGTAGTTTATTTCGGGGACAATCTAGTGCAAGTGATGAGTGATAGTGTGATGCTTCAATAGGCCTACAATATGAGTCGGCGACGACCATCCAACTACAGGTACGAGAATCAGGTGAGTACTTAGGCTAGACAGAATTTTTTTTGGTGGATTATCATTCGATGTTATAAATATTCGGCCCGGTGTCTGTTTTTGATACACGAAATATTTCGTTGAGGAGTCTGGACTTGCAATTTACCAAAACTTGTGATTCCTTCACAAAAGCAACAGAAAATATTTGTAATAAATTTACACCCGTCCGGGCCCCTTGCCTTTTCAACTTTCTCGATAGTTTTTCCGATATCTGGTGTAATAACGACGAGCATGATCAGATACTGGCATAAGTGGGTAATAGGTATATAGAATTATTCAAAGTCGGGCTCCATATCAAAGGCCATACTGTTTATAATTTGTGTACTCTGCCGATAAACCTTATTGATTTTACGATTTAAAGTTATGTAAATCATAACCGATTGTACGGCAGTAAAGTTAACCGTTCGTGATAAAACCAATGTTTGTTCCGATTACCGTCACGAGTGTCGCCAGTTATCTGATGGGACACGCGTCGCGACAATTACTTAAATATCGCGACGTACTATCACTTAACTAATAAAACTGATGTAACAATCACAATGATTCCCAAACGCGCTCATTTTTGCTGCCACTGGCTTAGGTCGGCCGCAATAATAAAATGTAGATGATGATCCCAGGGGCAATTTACGGGAATTTACGTGAAGTAAGTACCTAATGTTTTTATGTACCTTGATCACCTGATAGCTGGAAATTGGCCGTTTCGCCAAGCTAGCAGGTAGGCATACGACCATAGTACATTCTACCACTACACAATCTTCCACATTTCGTCCGTCAGAAAATAGGTAACCCTGGGATCTTGGTATAATGCGTCTAGTCTGCGGTCCTAGAAATACAGCGCAGGCAATATGAATCAGCGGGGCGCTCGTGGTGGACCGGCTTACTTATTTATTTTTTAAAGACCAACAGCGTTTACAATACAATGTGTAAAACATAACTTTTTATGCGTCAATAGCTAATAATAAGTATTACATAAATCATGTTAATATATTAAGAAGAAGTAGACCAATACACAACAAAAGTGCGTAAGGGTCTTAGGGTCTAAAAAACTCGAATGAACGAGGGATAAACTTTAGATCAAGGCTTTAGAATCGACTGGATCATTTTGTTTATTATTTTGCTTTTTAAATCAGCAAGTTGCCATAACAGGATGTCACGGTCGAAGTACATCCATTTTTCATAATAATGTCGTGAATACCTATCCAAAATAATCAATTCAAAATTGGGCTACAGTAAATCCCTCGGTCATAAAAGTTTATTAAAAAATCATTGAATGTAATACATAAGTCTATATATTTTGTTTTAATTCTCAATTTATTAAATCTCAAATCATTATGAGAGCGTAAAACAAACAATACATTGAGAACCATTGCGTTTTTCAAGTGCATAATGGCATTACGGACAAAGTTTGCAGTAATTATTGTTGTTTGATTTAAAAGCAAAGCCATCACGTTCTATACGATTCATAGAAGTGGCACGTAGAAAATAATCGAGTATAGCATGGGAAAATAGGCAGTAAGTAAATACAATATACTGGTATATAAATGAGGCTTTTATGATTTAAATTCAACTGTACTGTGGCAGTCCATATGCGTCCCACTGCGAGGCATGGGCCACCTCTACAATCAAAAGTACTATTAAGAGTGGCTTGATTTTATATTTTTTTTTATTTTGAATCAATGTAACATCGCATTATTACCGTGATACTATAAAAAGTAATTTGTTAGTTTGCGATTAAATCAAAAGCAGCGTATACTTTTATCGTTTTGTATTTGAATAATTCAATACGAAATTGCGGATAAAATAACTTTTTTAAAGCAAGTATAAGGTTGTGGCTTATTTAATCGCTACTTTATTTTGTTTACTTTTATTTGAATAAACCACATTCTAAAAACCTTCTTAATTCCACCTTACGAGATCGTAATCAGACGAATCATTTTGATGATTAGAGTATGTAAGTATAAAATAAATGTACAGCCTTTAATAATATTGTCTTTTACACATAATTCAACAGTCTGTGGTCAGCCGCGCTCATAAACAATTCATTCTGGTTCCGTATAATTATTTACGTAAAGCCAACGCTTCGGCGAGACTATAATGGCGTAATTGTCATTTTGTTTTAAATAATAAATAGCTCGGTGAATACCACTAACACAGTTTAAACGATCGCGTGAGAAACGATTTAACTCTATAAATACTATGGAGGTTTTTCAAGTACATTATACATATTGATTTCAGATTTAAATGATAGCCGTTTATGTCACGTCGTAATTCCTATGTTTTGCTTGAAATTAAAATGAAAGGTCTCAAAAAAGTTGACACCCATACCACCCCAATTTGAAGTTAGGGCAACCAGAGTTGGAATTAATAGGACACTAATTATAAAATATAAAAATATACAAATAAATGGAACTTTTACTGTGCTATCGACAATAAAACTGCTGGCATAAGGTAGAGCTATCTGTTTAACCATTGCATGTATCGTCCGTTTTCCACCTGGCCCTATTGTGTGGACTTTAAAATGTCATTGTGTGCAATGTATGACGAAACTCGTGTCATGTTGAATATAGGATGAATGCTTTCGAAAATTCAATGCGACCCACTTTCTTTATTTTTAAATTTCATAATCGGTTTGCAGATGGACAGATTTTATAAATTTCTACGTAAATCCGAGAAATGACAACTAATAGGCCAGTTCTATGGCCTAAGCTTTCTCAATTGTGGAGGATGCCCGGGCCCTGCAGTGGGACGTATATGGCCTAATATATTAATTTACTAGCGGCCCGGCCCGGCTTCGCCTGGGTGCAAATACAGATTCCAGTCCATATTTTATTTAAAATCAACATGGCTGCCGTTGTCTAAACTGCTTATCCAATCCCATCCTATACCTATTCTTCTGTCCCATTTTATCCACCTTACATTCTATTCTATCCCATCTCTCCAGATTTAAATAATTATTTTACTACGGAGATATTATAACACTGTTACTACTCCGACGACATTCATTGAAATCAATTAATATATAACATGATAGCTGACCCGGCGAACTTCGTATCGCCACATTTTTTGCCATCAATACTGTCTAAAGTCCAAGATTTTAATACCTAATTAATTTATTGCATTATAATGAACATTTTTCGTTTTTCCTTCCAGAGAGAAAACAAATAGTGCTGTTATTATATTAGGTCATATAGTCCACCCTGCTGGCTTAGTGCGGGTTGAAGGATTTTATTAAATATATAAATTACTCCGAAAAGTCAGAGGTGTGCCCTGGGATTTGAACCCGTGACCATCGTAAACTTGTTGACAGTCGCGTTTGGTACGTTACCAACGGGCAACCACGCGCTTCTGTGAATTACTTTTATTTATTTGAGAAGACTATCTATACATATACAAATTAATAAAACCTTCATACTGCCTTACCAGGTGACGTAAGTAATAAAACAAATATTTAAAAATATAAAACTGCATATCGTTGCATTATAATGTCTAGATGCGGCATCAACGTACCAATACTTTTATTATTCTTGAGTCTGAAAAAAATACAAATGCGGAATTTAAATTTGTCCCCCAACGCATCTAAAGGTATCAATTCAAAAAACAATGTCCTTTATGAAAACGAAACATTATAATTAGATATATTTTGGTGTAAGTACTCCGGCAAAACGCTTCGATAGAGTATATCTTGTTTAAAACTGTTGCAATACTCTCAAAAAACTATGGGCTATTTTTGTAGATATGGACATCATTTTATTTTACATTTAACAAATTACGCGGAAGACGCCATATCTAGATATTACCTATATTGTGTATATACACAATGTACACATTTTTTGAATTTTGTTCTATTTCGTCAGCCGTCAATGAAAGACAATGGAATGATAGATCATTTTACGTTGGTTGGTAGTTGAAGCTTGACCGTCGTTTACCTCTCCCGTCAACCAAACAAAGATCATCCTATATTGGCTGGTCGCATCACGCTTGAACAATTAAAAAATTGGCTTTTCCTCGCAATTTTTCCAGTTTTTCTCACCGTTTATACCTTCCCTAGACGTCCACGAACATTTCAAGACCAAGATAACATAAATCCGTTCAGCCGTTCTCGAGTTTTAGCGAGACTAACGAACAGCAATTCATTTTTATACTAGCTGTCGGGCCCGGCTTCGCCCGGGTGCAGATAGTTTTTGAGTCCAATCCACATCAAGAACATATTATTTCGCGTGTCTACTAACTATATTTCCCGCGTGCCGTCGACTATATTTCCCTTCCGTAGGAGAGGACATCCCGTGCCAACAATTTGAATTTGAAAGAGTAGAAAATATGTATATTTGGTTTCCTGACTCATCCCACGGGAACACTACATTTTTCGGGATAAAAAGTAGCCTATGTGTTAATCCAGGGTGTCAGCTATCACTATACCAAATTTCATCAAAATCTGTTGAGCCGTTTTTTCATGAAAGAGTAACAAACATCCATACATACATACAAACTTTCACCTTTATAATATTAGTAAGGATATATAGATTAAAATTCTCTTTATCACAGTTGACATTTTCAAAATCTGGTGAGATGCGCGGACGAATTCCGTTTTTGAAAGTGTACCGTAAATATTTCACTTTAAATAATTAGTCTTTAAAATGTAATTAAATTGTTTTTTTTTTTTACTTATGAATAAATGAATCTCCTAGTCTAATTCGTCAGTAGTTAGTAATTTGTGTATATGAAAAACTTCTTCAACATTAAGATTTTATCAGCGACATGTCATTAATAAATTCGATTATATTCGTCAATCGTATCGGAATATCAATCTTGGAACAATAAAATAAATTACACTCCTTAAACACAACACAATCACATTTGTTTTATTAAAACATAAATCCATCACTGAACATAACCCTTAATTTATAATTCATACACTCGTTCGTTCATATCAGTTTTTAGCCTTCCCTACATAAAGGGTAAAAACTGAACCCTATGAGACTATTTTTTTTGCTTAATATTAACAACGGTAACAGGTAGACGTTCAAAATTTTCACAGTATATTAAGTTGTGTTTTATCTTTCAAAATAAATAATAAAATAAAAATAAAGTAAATATTAAAGAGGGGCTTCCATACAACAAACGTAATTTTGAAGCAATTTTTAACTCGATCTTAATAAATAGAAACAAACTTGCTTTTAGGGTTTTTTTAATGATACGGAACTCTACGTGCGTGAGTCCGATTTGCGCTTGGCCGGTTTTTAATATAACTTTGTTTATTAATAGAGGATGGTATGACTTACTATTACACAAAAAAAGATTAATATAACAAGAATTCCATTAATCATTTAATTTGTATAAAATTATTTCATAAAATAATAATTGATGGATATTTTTAATATTCAATCTAGTTTTAATGGTTTTTTTTATTCTGGCCCGGCATAGTGGCCACATTGCACCTAATGGTGAGCGCAAATGCCGCTCAGGCAGAGTACCTATCCATTGACATCAGACGGCAGTCCCATGCCAATAGATACAATTATGCCGGTCTGCTAAGGTGCCTCTTCACACTACGGCGGAAGGACCCAGGATTATAGGAAGGAGGGAACACGTGAGACGGCAAACAATTCCCCAGCCTGACGGTGCGGCACAAAAAATAATTACTTCAGCTTTAAATTTTCACTCAACCATGTCTATTTTCGGGATAAATGTTAGCATATTTGTTAATCCTGTAGATCTTAGAGAAAATTAAATAGAAGAAGATGGATATATGCTTTATTTATTTATTTATTTTTATTCCTATGAATGGCGAGCACGCTATCCGTCTATTTGTAAGGCATAAGACCGTTCTTGGTCAGTAGGAAAACCAAACAACACCGTGAAGTACAAAGCAATGCTTGGCATTACACTACGCTCGCCATCCTGAGACGTAAGATGTCTCAATATGTCCAGTAGTTACTCTGGCTATAAAAGAATCTAGGTTTCGTATGAATAACTCCACAAAGTGACTAGAGACATTCCCGAGCTCACCCCCAACAGTGGCGGCCAAAGAATTGGCACCGAGCTCCGGAACTTGTCGAGCCTCTTAGGAATACTAGTTAGTGGCTTGTCTTTAACCCGCATCGAAATTAATCAGAAAGTAAAAACAATTAGGAGGAGTTGGGAACAAATCATTGCCCACAAAGTGACTATTAACATAAATAATAAATTTATTCAGCGATAATATGTCTACTTGAGGGCTCAGGTCTCTTCTGCGTTCGAGAGATCTTATTCCTTTCCATGAGCATGAAGCATGAGCACAATTAATTTATATTTAAATTTTCCATGTCTCCCATATGGTCAGCTCTCCCGAAATTACCCTAGTCGTTTTTGATTAGGGACCCTATTATTTTGGATACATGTTGCCTCGTGGCCCATAACTTTACTTATAAATGCCGGCGTGGCATTTACATTTTTTTTATTTACTTCATTTGGGGATGACATTTCGGTAGGCCATTTTTATCGGCGGCAGCGTGTGCGGAACATTAATTTTGTTATTCAGAATTGTAGGCGAACACTAACGCCTTCGTATTGTTCGCTTTATTATTTTTGGGGAATGATCTTTGTATTACGGGCAGAATTACACTTAATTTTATTTCTATTCGACGCATTTTTGTGTGGAAAAGATATAAAAAAAACTGTGCTAGTCCCACGATTTTCGGAGATACAATTTAGGGAATGGGTTATTGTTCATTTGCAAAATTAATTTCTGTGCAACGATACGATGCCTAATTATTTGAATATAGCATAATATTTACTCTTTACATTCACAACTGTAATTCCTCCACGAAACCTAATTATCTCACATTCATTTATCACAAATTCTAGAAATAAATTGATTTAAATATAATGTGTGTGTGAGTGCGGAGCGTGTAATTAACTGCCTTGATTCCCTGCGGGGTGCCGGCGCCTCCGGCAAACATCTGCATTGTCCTGCCTACTCGATATTGGCTATGCACATTCTATTAGCTTTGTGATGTTAACATTATAGATTTGATTCAGGATTGGTTTAGATATTGTTATTAATGTTAGAAATAGTTTTTCCTTATTATTACAGCAGGTTCTGGGGGGTATTCGAAATGAAGTTCGAATCATCGTACAAATGTACGCATGTACCTAGGTACTCCAAATAATCCTAGGTAAAATGTTCGAATCTTCTATCTTATGTCGTATCTAGACTAAGTTCGGAGTGAAATATAAGTTTAATAGAGAATAGTATTGATTTTTAGATATGGAAAACTCTATCTGTCAAATATCTAACTTCTTACGTCGAACGTTCGAATATTCGATTCATTAATCAATAATAATTCCACTTCTTTTATCAGACCATGTAATTAGGCAGTGTTGCCTGTTGGTCTAACAAATTCTAAACGCTTGAGCTTAATAATATCATTTTTTATTTCATAACCACTTTAATATCAATTCCATTATTATTTAAACCATTTTTTAAAAACAGTGAAGTTATTAATTAAAGGACGCGGACCAGACGCGGCTGCCAACATGTTCAAGGTGGTCGCGGCTTTGAATCTCTCAGGGCACATCCCTTTCCGGAGTTATATTGTGTGTATCGATAGTCAATCACCACACATTAAAACGGTGAAGGAAAACATCGTGAGAAAACCTGCATACCATAGCGATTTGTAAGAATTACTATGGTATGTAAAATCAGCCAACGTACATTAGGCTAGCGTGCTGGACATGGCCTAACCATTTTCAAACGTACTCTCGATTGTAGAGGAGGCCTATGCAGTGGAACGTATATGAGCTTATACAGATACATTCAATTAAGTTAGTTACAACAACAACAAAAAAAAAACACTGAAAAATAACAGCCAAAAAAGTTCCAAAGGAAAACTTGTTACAAAGACGTACAGCCGTAATCTGGCCGTACATTAAAGCAGACGTCGAAATAAACACATTTACGGCGGCCAATCGGTAACCGGCACACGTAGATAATAGATACTTTGGTGGGATTGCCGGATCGTTCCCGTTGCCACTTGATGCGTTTTATAAATCACTCGGCGTGGCACGTGTCCTACACTTGTAATGTCGACAACTTTTGTTAAAAGTATTTTTCAGAATAATTTGATGTTTTATTTTTATACATTTAAATTTACGATGAATGTTTTAAGAATACTGCATATGTCTACCGACTTTTCAAAGGAAAATTTATCAAATATTAAGTAAATCATTGAAGACCAAAATACCTTACATTTTCCAGTTAAATAAAGTTTGATATTTTTACATAAATTTCATTTATCAGTATTGAACTAACTTGTCTTAAATAGGGAATCTAAATATATTATATGAATCACTTTAAAATAATTTTAATATCAATATTAATAATTAATTTAAAAACATGATGAAATAATAATTGTAAACATCGTATTTTTTTCCGGTTGTGTGATTAATTCAACTTTATTTTCAATTATTTCATTTTCCTCATTAATAACGCGTCAAAGTATTACGATTTATTTAATTAACTCATGCCAAACTGTGTAAAATAAATTTAATACGCATAATTAATGAACGATAGAGCGGCAGTTATCCGATCCATCGTTTTAATTTAATAAATAATCGTCGGGTCTGTCGAACAGCTTATGATCGAGTGTTGAGTGTTTGTTGTACACGCCCTTACGAAGGGCTCGCTAGGGGTGTAGAGCTCCGAAAATATTTGGCATTATCTATCACATGAAAAAACTTTGAGTACCCAACTATACAGCAAAACTGATAGAGTACCTTAATTAATGGTAACTTATAACATTACATAAAATATTTTATAAATGTTATTTTAATAGCAATAGAAGTTTATAAAACACTTTAAAATACACTGCAATTTATTTGCAAAGCTCTGATACAATTTATAATTAAACGTTCATTTTCCTAACACTAATTTAAAAGTAACAATAACCAAGTATGCTCCACACACTACACCTCAAATAAATCATAACAAAATTCCAACAATACATGAGCACCCTTTAATACTTTCCTCACCGCATTGCACAACCCTTGGTCAGACAATCAATTCAATAAACGACCCACCGGTAATCCGATTACACCGCGCTGCCTCCAGCGATCACATTTTAATCTAGACACAGATTTGTCTAGATTATTCCAAAGCCTAATGTGATTGGTTATACGACAGGCCAATTGACCAAACCGCCTCGGGAGTTAGATAAGTAATTAGACAATTTATGAATGAATTTTGCACGGACTAAGCCTTTTGTAGCATTATGGCTTATGTATGAAGCGATTTTATTTGCTAATGCTTTGTGATATGTTTGTTTCTCAAAGGAATGAAAGTCTACGAAATTTTGAGTAATCGATTAATGGGCTACGTGTTGCCATGGGCGAAATTACACGGAATTGAATTATTTCTTGTAGGTATAATATTATATCTGATCAGTTTGTATGTAAAAATCATCATTAATTAATACATCGTAATCACAATGTAACTTAAAATAGGTACAACTCTAGTGGTTCCTTTGAAGGGATTAGGGGCGGCTTTGAAGGCGCGTTAATTACTTGCGTTTACGGTGCTTGTTAGACGCTCAAACGCCTCTTTTATTTACATCCTGTCTTTCAGGACTCGTAAATAAACTATGTATTTACATGTACGATATTTGTAGTATCGATTTGGTTAAACTTATCTTTAGATATAACTCGCAATATCGTATTATTACCTGCGTCATTTATGTGAAAAACTCTAGCGAAGTTTCACTAAGCTGACGACTGTTGCGAAAACAAAAACACTCATTAAGAATAAAAATAGCGAAAAACCAGTCTTAATTAATTGTAAGTAGGTTTCTTTTACAGCAGCACAAAAGGGGAAGATACTAATCACAGCAAGCTCACGGCTTGCTCAACATTGAATAGATACGAAAAAACCCACAGGTACAAAAATCTCTTGCACGCGCACACTAAAACGTAATCCCCAATTAATTGGTCCGCACCGGGCCGAGCCGATCGGTACTAAATTAAACATTTTCTCTTATTTAAAACCGAAATGAAGTCCATTTGAATTCGCCCCGCCAGTAATTACACAGTTTACGACGTGACAAAGCGTCGGTGGCGGCCATTTTGATAAAATGGCGCACCTCCCGCGGGAAGCGAGCGGACACGGTTCGAACTTAAATTGGCTAATGTTTGAAACTGTATAAAATTAATCAATGCATTAATTACGTCAGTTTGTTTAATTTAGTGGCATCGAAATGGAGAAATAATATTTATTTTAACTACTGATGTCGCATATTGGAGTGATATTTCTCATAATGTGAATTATTTCATCGTTTTGAAACGTCCTTTGAAAAATGTTGCAAAAAACTAATCATGCCGATTACAGAAGTGCGACGGCGGTGATTGGAAAAATTTTCCTTTTCCAACTTTTTAAATTGGATCCAAACGGAGCCACCGTTTGCTTGGCGAGCTCAGAAAATACCAAGTTGAGTGGATAACTCGATTCACTCAATACTTGGGTATTAAATTGCATCTTTGAAAAACGTTTATGCGAGTTTATAAAAGGCTTTCGAGTCATTTCGTAATAAGAGTTTTCAATGCTATTTCAGCTCAAGCGGGATCTCTTTTTAAACGGTGTACAATGTTTATTTTATAGCAGGAATAGAAAAACAGTTTAATTGCTATTTTACTGATATTTTCTCTAATAACTGTTCCTTCTATGTATGAAGAAGTATAATATGTAAGTTTGTAATCGCAACCGAGAAATTGTTGTGTTCAAAGTTGTTAGTAGTATAGTAATGTCATTGATTTCGTTTTTTTTCAAGGCTGTATCATGCTAGTCATCAATCGTTTCACATGAAAATATCTGAATTCTGAAAGCTGCCAAATTATTCTCTGCCAATTTCATACAATTCAGTTTGTAGAGTCGAAAAACGTAGTGGATGTTGACACTTTGTAATGCGAAAGTACACTTATCCCTTATTTGTTGTGGAGTATAACGATCATAACAGGGATTTAATGCAGGGTATATAAAAACAGCTACCGAAAACGAAATCGGATGGTAGTTTTAGTGACTATACACAATGTAATACCTATATAAGTTTTGGTCACATTGTGTCTGAAGTTAAAACTACCACCTGGCTTCGTTTTCGGTATCAGTCTGGATATACTCTGTATGACATTGTATATTGTAACCAGAGTAAATATTGGATATATTGTCTCAGAATGGCGAGCGCTGTGGAATAACAAGCATTGCTTTGTAATTCATGGTGTTGTTTAGTTTCGCTATTATCCATATGCGGTCGTATCCACCATAATTACGAGTAGAATGGCTTGCTCGTCTCGTCATTCATTGCTATAAATATTAAATTTATTTAGTAGGAAACATATTGATGTTACATTTTCTGGTTTCATTGCTGCGGACATGAAATTGTTTCGGACATTTGATAGTTTCGGTTCCAGTAGCTCTATAGCAACCCTGTATTTAATAGCATATTATAACAATAACCGAATTCCATAGTATTTTAAACTTACCACGGCTCTAGGCTGGTCTTCCTCTGTAGTCTCTATGTCGACGCTTTCATCGCTGTCGCGGTCGCTCTTGGGAGACCGCGCGGGCGACGAGCGGAGCGGCGAGCGGAGCGGAGAGCGGAGCGGGGAGCGAGCGGGCGACCTGCTGCGCCGGGGCGATGTTGAGAGTGGAGACCTACGTGTTTAGGATAGTTGTGATTAGCGATTTGGAGATTTGAATATAGTTGTGTGGTGATACGATTTGTAGTGCTGGTTCTAGTTACATACATAAATACCCGCTTTTTCCCATAAGGGGTAGGCAGAGGTACAACTAGGCCAAACCATGTTTCGCCTTGTATTTTCCGGCCGATGTCATAATGGGCGAGCCTATCGCCGTATTGTGCACAAATTCCTGACTCCGGACTGATAATTAATAGAGAAATCGAATATTTTTGCCCGATCTTGGACTCGAACCCGAGAACTCAGCTGTGTAGTCATACCGAAGTTACTATGGTTGTACTACGGCGTAAAACAACTGCGCCACCGAGGCAATCTAAAAATTCTTTTCCATTTATTCTGTGATTGCTTTAAACCTGCAATTAATGATTTAATTATTTCTATAAATAAACTTACCTATTCGGCGATCTTGGCGGTGACATGGGCGACAGTTGTGGAGATTCGAGCCGATGTCCCCGCACTGGTCGGAAGGCGCGAGGCTCTTCTATTGAACCTACCGTGCCCAGGGCAGTCAGGGCTCCTAGATGAGAAAAATACGATTAATATTATTACGACGCTTAAAGTAGTGAATAAGCATATACTACTTTCACAATAAGATCGAGGCTTGTGTCGCGGATATCAAAAACTATGAGAGACTTTTCGCTCCCACAAACACTTAGACCTTTTAGTTATTAATGAATTTCTAATAAGAGGAACAATTTAAGATGCATCCTACGAAAAATGAATCCTTAATTTCATAAAAATCAATCTATTATGATTCTTACCTGGAGCCCACAGGGTCGGCTTCAGCCACGGTATAGCGTAGGGTAGCGGGAGCCTTGCCCCCCACACATAATCGGCGAGTCTAGGCACCGGCGCGTGGGCACTAGGGGGGCTCGCGGCGGGCCTCTTTGCTTCCCCAACCGCCTCTGACTCCGGCCTGCGAAGCGGCACTCTTCTGAGGCATAATTTTAAGCTGAACTTTCCAAATAGACGTTGCGAATATATTCAATAAGTCAAAATAACCTATCCCACAATATATTACGTCGAAAATCATAGATATGTATTTATTAGATCGGAATATTTCAATGGTGTTTTTTTTTATAATCGTTCAAATTTGTTAGGTAAAAATATGATAAGAAAATAATAGATAATGCACAATTTCAGATCTACGCGAATTCATCCGCTGACTAAAATTCTCGACTTATACAAAAATCTAACTATTGTAATCTAACTATTGTACCATAGAAATATCTCATTTTATCCTACCTAGAGAATGATTACTGGTATTAAAAACAAGAAACTGAGCAACAACATCCATCTCTCTCTCACCTCGCAGCAGACAGCATTCTCTTTCTCGTTCCCCCATTGAACATGGCCTTGACATCCTCCCAAGCATGGACTACTTCATCAGGCGGACTCCCGCTGAGCTTCATGTGCCGTCTCCAGGAGTTGAAGTTGGCTGCGTCTGGTTGTACGTACTTGTCTCCGGGACCCACGCGGTGCGAGTGGAATATGAATTTGTTGGGGGAGAAGAATAGACCACAGTATGCGCACTTTATGCACTTCGCTCGGGATGAATTGTACCTGATGGAAAAATGTTGAGTGTCTACCAATAATTGCAGTGGTTTTTGCAACGATAGAGATTTTGTCTTCACAAACCAGATTTTGGAATTTTTGTATGCCAATTACGTTTATGATCCTTCGTTACTCGCAAACTTAACATGTTTCTTTATAATTTATCAATACCCTGCTTTTTCTGGTTGAAAGTGTCCCCTTTACAACTCTACAACTTTCCAAAGCTGTATGTTTTGTATTAGCCCATATACGTCCCACTGCAGGACACGGGCCTACTCTACAATCAAGAGTACGATTGAGAGTAGCCATATAGTCTACCACGCTGGCCTAATACGGGTTGGCGGACTTTACATACGTCAATTTTCTGATAATACAAAGTCCCAGAACTTACCTAGCGGGTAGGAATGCTCCTCGACACCCCCATGCACATTCATGATGCACGGCGAAGGCGAAGTCGTCAGGCAGCCGCGGCGGAGCGTTGTCACCCAGAAACGACTTGCATAGGCGTTCCGCTTCCCGCCTCGTGATCATACCTGGCAAGGATTGAAATTATGTTTTCTTTCAACGATTCTGCTTTCTACGTTAGTAAAAAAGTTGTTTACCGCCTTGTGAATGATCACAGGTATGATCATAGGTGGCACCTTTCGTGGATTATTTAAATTGAATTTATTTAACTTCCAATAATTATGATTCAGTTCCTGAAGTCAAACAAGTTGTTAGACGATTTAATCGACTAGTTAATTTATTAAATTAATGAAATTCGTTTCTTCGTCATGTTGATACTTTTTAATCATTTTGATCAGGGCTGACCTAACACGGGTTAGAAAAGAACAAGCACACTAGAATTATTTGCTCTGTAAATAATTGTGGATTGTTATGCTCTGTAGTTTGGATATCAAGATTCAAAATTCATCCATCTTTTATCATACTTTTTATCTATTATCTAGTGATTCAAAGATTTATCCAAAAATTTTGCTATTTTAAATTCTATTATAACTTCCCCCAAGCCTTTACAATGATTCCATCCCACTCACCAATATCACCAAAACACTCATCACATCGCCTTGAAGATGTCCAGCGCATGTGCCGGTTGTGGATCTCATTGTACGAGACCTACTCTATATCACACAGTACAATACACTTCAATGTACTCACCACATCGCCTCGAAGACACGGGCATGGCCCCTGCCCGCCTCAGTATCTCGAGCTGTACCGGAGTGCACTGCACACACGTGATGCCCAGCGCCACTCTCCTGTTGTGGATCTCATTGTACGAGAACTGCTTGAGTAGCGTGTTCGAGATCTGGGCCAGGCAGAGGCGCTCTACGCCCTCAATGACCAGGGATACTATGGGAACGCCGTATAGGAGGACTGTGCCCACCTAGGGATAGGAGAGTTAGTTAATTAAAATCTATGTTTTGTTCAATTATGTTTGAAGAAAATAGACTCAATAAGCAACCGTTTAATAGGTTAAAATATTAGGTAATATTTTTAGGCACATGTATTTTGTAACTAATTTTTTCCATATTTGAATATTTTGACAGCTCTTTGCACTAAATACATTATTTATTACTTTCGAACGATAAGATCAAATCAAGCGAAAGTCCACAATAAATAAAGGTAACAAGGCTTCAGACTCACCTGGTTCGGTTTGCTATTCAACTGTAGTGACTTGTGTTCGGTTCTCGGTTTGAGTGTCTCTCGCGGTGAGAGCGCCAGATTCGTCGCCTCCATTCTGCAACAATACTCTCTCTTGTAAAATCATTGTTTACAGTTCATTGTTCTTAGTTTAATTGTCTCTAATGTAGATAATTCGACTTGCATTGATTGTATGCTTTGATAGGAACGAAAATTAGTTACCTAGTTATTGTTGTGTTAAAAGATTAATATAACTCTTGTGACTATCTGACTTGTATAATTTTTTCCATTTTTTTACTCAATTCACTAGTCACCCTAAAATTACCCATTCAAACTGAAATAATTATCAATTCCATACAAAACGTAACCGAACTAGGAAGTGGTAAGTGAACCACACCAGAACAGTGGTTCTACATGTTTGTTTATGATGGATATCATTTTTAAAATATCTTACGATGCGATGGCGAACGCATGATGAACTTTATATTATCAAGGTTATATTTCAATGTATACTATTGCGTTTTATTTGCAATACTTATTTACAAGTAATCAATGTTATTGCCCAATAATAACAACATTTCACATCAATTCTTTTATGAATTACCGAGATTTTCACGCCACAGTAACTTAATTATGCGACATAAACCAAAAAAAACACTAAAACATGTCCATTAACTTTTGCCAGACAATAAAATAGCAATGTGCACGAATCGGCGAACAAATTGCGCCAAAAATGATCGTTTTGTATACAAATAGCCAGTTTGCGTGTGAATGTAGTGTATCGAATATCAATTGGGTATATTGAGGGGCGCGAACAATGCACACCCCTGCGCAAGGGATGATAGAAATAACAGGTTCGGTACCTTGGCAAGGAATATTTATTGATATAAAATGTAAAAATATGTTACGACATGTAAAGTTGTAGTAGCTTAGAAAAATGTGGAACCCGATACTTAGACCTTAGGAATGATACATCAAAATAGGCATGAATTGCAAATGAATTATGTAAAACCTACCAACTGAAACTAGGCCAGGATAACCATCTAAAATGTATTCCTTCAAACCTAAAAACAAAATACTAGTCCGGTGTTAAATTAATGAAAAGACTTGTAATATGAGACAATAAGTCCAAAAGCCATTTAGAAAATTAATTATACATTAATATAAAAAGCCCTTATAACAACAGGGCTATGCAAACAAAACCGAAAACAATTGAATGATACCAAACAACCCCAGCGAAGTCCGCGTCCAATCGTTTTAATGTAACAAAAATATGTCAACACTTTTACATGATAAATGAGCACTTTAAACTGCCAGCCCTAATGTCAGGGTTGCCTCTCGCCCGCGGTGGCTCGTCAACCCGATCATTATGGGGTGTGATTAGTCAATTTGTGTCACCCCTGGGGTTGACTGGCAAAATCCGATTAACATTTGATTTTTTTAAATAATTGTAAAGGATATTTGAGTCTGGAGAACGTGTCGAAGATTAGCGGTAGGATATTTTTAATTTCCTTTAATAATACCTTTGTAACATCAACAACTTCCAACAGAGAATATCATAGTGTTAACACTTTTCTAAAAGAAATTCCTTTACTAGTAAAACAGAGTAAAGGTTTTGTAAAATCTATGATGATCACATTAAATAATAAGTCGATAGTGCCAAAAATCATAATGAATAAAACAATTTTACATAATATATTACTAATGACGAAATAAAAATATCGAGATATATAAATTAATTTACACATTTCTCCAAAATAAATGTTATAAATACCCCACATTTGGAATCATTCTACCCCATGTTTCATCCGAAATGCGTGTCCCTTTGGCATCGCGCCTGCGAAATAATTGATTAAGTTAAACGACGCGACATTATGTTGATGATTGCATATGTTAGACATTCTGGGGGCATTGTGTGAATCTGTGGTCATTCAGAGAATTAATTATATCGTATAATAACTCGTAATAACTGATCCCAATTTATTGATGAAACATTAAGTTCTAACTTAATGTTAAAACATCTATGTTTGGGTTGTAAGACCAAATTAAACTATGAATAAAATGAATTAAACAAAGTCTTATTTAAGAGATTAGTTTTACACAGAATGACAATAAATAACACAAAAAAAATTGGCACAGAACATTAGATTTAAAATAAACTAAAAACTATCCCAAACTAGACAATAGAATGTAGGTCAAATTTAATTATTACAATACCTACTTTGTTTAAATTTAGCCAGGATTGAGATGATAGCAACGGTTTTGCGCCCCGACGTTACCTACACAAAGTATCGAAATAAAATCTTGTATAATTCGCCAGTTGCAGTGCTCTTTAACATAAAACCGCAAAGAAAACGTAAATCTAAGAATTAAGGATTCTCAATTGGACTTTTCACTATGCATATCTACACTTAATCATCATCAGATCATATTGATAAATTCTGTATCAGCCCATATACGTCCCACTGCAGGTCACGGACCTCCTCTACAATCGGGAGTACGATTGAGACTTGAGAGTGGTAAAGCCATTTAGTCCAATGTAGGCCATGATATAATGATGGATAAAGCCACTCAATTTTACACTGATTTTTGGTATCATATTATTGTATTTAGTAGCCAGTAAACGTAGAAAAAATAGAAATGAACAGTTTCTTAGATTTACGCGAATGTTATAAATTTAAAATTAAACTATTATTTACGGATTTTATCGCGGATTTGGTTTAATATTTACATTTTTAAATCCATAAATAATAGTTTTATGGCAAATTGGAAATTAAACTTATATATTCTCTGAAACAAATGCACTATATTTAAATTACAATTACAACAAAGCATTTAATTGTTACTCCGTGTTCTTAAAGCCTAATCAAAGCACCGTCGACAGCCGTGTCGGATCGCAACAGACTCGATTGGTTCCGATACAAGTGCGCACATGTGCCATCTCTAGGGGCCCCTGCCTACCCCGATATCAACACCATATGCCCGGTATACGGGATTGTAATTATAAGTAGCATCATTGTCAGTTGGACTGTGAAATTTACGAATGATCATGATTTATCTCAGATTTGAAAGATTATTAATGTAGATAAGTTTTTTGTATTGCGTAAGTTGGCTTAATTCGTAATAATTATTTGACTAAAGGAGTATTAGATTATTGAAGGACAAACAATCACTCATTCGTCCTCTTTTTGATTCGATCTTCAAAAGCCTCTCTTTAAATCATTAATCCAGGAGGATTTGCCACAGCAGATTTGCAGGACCAAATCTTTTGTTGTGGGTATTAAGGCAGTCAGATGCAATTGCTACTGTGTGTAAAATTGTTGTAATTTTGTAAAAATACTTTAAAAATACAATTATGTAATTGTACTGGTACTGTGTCAGCCCATATATAGCTCCCACTGCAAGGCGCGGGCCTCTTCTACAATCGAAAGTACGATTAAGAGTGGCCATATAGTCTACCGCGCATTTTATGTACCATAGAATTTCTTATAAATCGCTATGGTATGCAAGTTTCCTCACGATGTTTTCCTTCAACGTTATATAATTATGTAAAATGGTTACAATTCATTTTGTTTGCCTCGGCATCATACGATGGAAGCAGGTGAGTGGAGGTCACAATACTTAGAATTGAGGAGAAAGACGCAAGAATTGGGATTACACGGTACTACACGGTTAGCGCTAGACGGTCATTTTTTCTTTGTCAAATCTAGTTTCTATGTAAGCAGAGCACATAATACCACATATTTCAACGCATTCAAAGTCTAGAGCTGAACAAATCTGCGGATAACAAAGAAACCGCAACCGGTGGCTGTATTGACAACATGTTGTGCATTTTGCCGAATAATCCGTAACTAAAGAGACACTTGAGCCTGCTGTGTATAGTACGTGGGGAG
This sequence comes from Hyles euphorbiae, assembly GCA_023078785.2. Taxonomy (NCBI): domain Eukaryota; kingdom Metazoa; phylum Arthropoda; class Insecta; order Lepidoptera; family Sphingidae; genus Hyles; species Hyles euphorbiae. The sequence continues at coordinate 3,350,387 of CM041049.1, forward strand.
AGCTACTGCGACCACGATTTGTGATGAATTGTGTGCAAACAATGAAAAACAAAGTTAGTAACTTTTATTTTATGCCGTAAGGGAAAAGTAACTAAACGTGATTATGTTTTGCCTACGTATGAAGAATAAAAATAACGGCCCGACGGATAGTAAGTGGTTACTGTCGCACCGAATGGCATGATTATTCCCTTGAATATACATTACTGTGATTAATAATTAGGTTTTATTCAAGTCGGGTGTAATAAATTACACCCGTATATTAGTTACGCTGGACGATAAAATATATTAAATTGATAATTTATAAAATATTACAGGTATTATTTTAAATATTAAATTATGATTATTTCAATTTATTAATCATTTTTAAACTTACTTACTTACTTAACTTATAAAACACGCGGGTGGACTCACTTCGTTGTTACAATCACATCAGGCCAAACCAAAAGTTAGCACGGTCATCTTCTTATCTGCCTTTCTCTACTTTTCGACGATACCGTTTCCAACCGTGTGTGGTTATAATTTACCTTCCCACATTTTCAAAGAATTATTAAGAAGCAAATAAGTAGACTGGCAAGATTATGTCATGTAGTGAAAGATAACCAATTAGTATGTCCTTTATCTGAACGACACTGCAGTACCTAAGCATCAGGTGTAGTAATATTCTACAAGACAATTCCAAGATAAAAGAACTAACACAAACTCACGCCTTTTCCCAGAAGGGCTAGGCCGACGCGCTACCAGGATACCCCCTATTCGCTTTGTATGTTACGTTTATGATAAAGCGAGCCTATCTGGCACAAATTTCTAACTCCAGGTTGATAATAATTAATAGAAAAATCCTATATCACTTTCTCTGACCCGGGATTCGAACAAGAAATCTCGTCGTTGTAATCGTACAACTGTACCAACAAGGCAGTAAAACATTGACAAATGTGGAAATATCCCATAATATCATATTTAATGGTGGCCCTATACAAATCCAGGCGCGACCATTTCTTACAAGTGCTCCTCAGAGATAGATTCTGTATGGGGCATTACAATGTAATCTGTATAAATATGCATGGCGCCAGTTGGTGTGTTTTCCGCTCCGATGTCCGTTAAATAGTTTGGGGTGATATTGATTACCCGTAACTAGTAGTTTGGAGTAGTAGGATTAATATGTTGGGATAAAAAATATGGTAAAGAATTATTAAAGTTTGTTTTTGCCAAATTGTGTTGTTATACCGAGCGGTATTAGGACCTTTCTTCAATTTAGTTTACTTCGCTCAATCTTCAGCATACTGACTTGTAAAATAATTACCTCTCATAATAATTAGAGGTAATTATTTTACGTTTCTTTTATTAAATTGAATTCGCGCAAATTTCGAACGTAACTTCGATATGATCGAACTCTGAAAAATGTTGATTCTTATTTCATTGCAAAGTATCCACGTTAAGCCCCCAATCCCGTCGGCCCCAATTTTGCCCCAATTTAAAAAAGTTCAACGTATATTGGGTCAATTTGGTACAATAATATTGATACTTGATAGAGTAAATTACCCTGTTCATTTCACAAGTCGTTGCTTAGTATGGGATAGTAGCGGAATTTTTATGGACGAGTATAAATTAAATACGTATCACTTAATTTTCATTGCACACTAATTTATTAAAGTAGATAAGATTTAAATACCTAAATCCTCAAAATATCAAGCTTATTTTCACTACAAAGAAAATTATTCCTACCCACATTATTTCAGTGAAACATTCACGTCGCAAACCCATTTATATCTTAGTATTCATACATCCAACAAAAATCTGTACAATAGCGTACATTTTTTATAAACTTAATCATCATAATGCCGACAATGGGTTGCGTTTAAACAAGCGCCGCTCGAGTCCGCCTACAAAATTAATTCGCGACGGGCTGTTATTTACTTTGCTACTTTGTTCGCTTAATTGGAGTCGACGGGCGAAGACATGGAGTTAATTCGTCGATTAATATTTAATCGTCGGCGTCCCTCGCGCTGAGAGCGCCGCGTCACTCGCTCCGGGATTTTATGATTTAGTTTTTAAGAATTCGGAGCTTGTTTTATAATATTTAAATTTTGAATTTTGCTGTTTAAATGCTTCTAGTATTTATTTTTTTATAATCTTGACTAGAATGCATGGAAGGCGGAATGAGAGGCCTTTACTCTACAGTGGGGCGATACAGGGTTTTTTTTTACCTTAGTAGTAAAAATGGCTGATGGTGAGCTGCTACCTCTCCTCAAAGAATACAATGCCAGGGGCACAGACAAGCTATTGCCAGATGTGGAAAAGAAACTCTCTGTAAGCCTCGTTCAAGAACTTGAAGAAGTTTAAAGAAGTTCTTCAGGGAAATAAGATATTACTGCTAGTTGCAACCAAGATCTTTATACGATAGTCAATGCCCGTAAATCTCAATAAATAATATGAAGTTGCTATTACCACAACGTTTTAAATCAGCATAATACCCGGAGGCATAACTGCATTCTAATTACCCCTTGTAAGAATTCTCCCTTGTAAAACTTATTTTTGTAGCCTACCAAGCTGCAAAAGTAATATGTGTTGACCTAGGTTGCTTACTGAATAACTCATGTATTACAGCCGATGTAGCTTTGTAGTAATGTCACAGAATACATTTTAAATAATGTAGACGCCACTGGTACTGGCAGCTTGGTTAAGTATTCATTTAAGTCGGGAGCTGAGCGCTCTTGTCAACTCTGAGCACACTAAGATACTGAAATGAAATGAAATTACTTTATTGGATATTAAACATTATTTTGAGTCAATCTTTTTCTTTCACAAGGCTTCTGTTCACAAGGCTGTCATCACCAGAGAAGAGCGGACAAGAAACTCTCACGTTGTTTTTTATTCAAAATAAGTTTAGAATCGGCCTACTTTGTTCCTTAAGAACAATGAATAGCATTGAAATAAGACTATTATTTACGGATTTTATCGCGGATTTAGTTTAATTTTACATTTTTTGAATTCCCGACGTTTCGATCACTTTACAGCTTTCGTGGTCACGGGGCGGACTGAGGTATTAGTCATCCGCTCAGTGACTGTTACAACAGATTAGTTATTTTAATTAACTTTTTAATTTAATAATTCAAAATTAAGGGTAGTTAAATTGTAACAGTCACTGAGCGGATGACTAATACCTCAGTCCGCCCCGTGACCACGAAAGCTGTAAAGTGATGGAAACGTCGGGAATTCAAAAAATGTAAAATTAAACTAAATCCGCGATAAAATCCGTAAATAATAGTCTTATTTCAATGTGTAACATTCGCGTAAATCTAAGAAACCATTAAACAATGAATAGCAATAAAATTGTCAAAATTCATATCATAAGCAAATCGGGTAGACCAGTCCAAACAAGCAGCACCCGTTCACGAGTATGACGCATGTGCCAGCCTTCTGAATGGGTGAAACGTAGTCTATTTGTTTAACCACATTAAATAATATAAATAATGTAGAGTACACATATACTGAATAAGTTTTACCATATTTATTATTGCTGATTACACAACAACCGATTACCCTAAAAAGTAAGTAGTGGGTTTTCGTAACAAAACAGTTTGCGAATATGGTACCGCACGAAAAAATATTGGTAATTACGTATAGCTTACAGATATGCGTTTTCTGTGACGATGCGTCCATATAACCCGATTCATTCCGACTTTCCTTTTGTTTCTTGAATATGCTTAAATTTATAAGTGCATGGAATATTAATTACGATAAGATAAACCATTATTCATATTTCCATTTGGGATTCCTTCACGGTCACTTCCCTGCAACATGGTTGAAGAGGCCGATGGCTGGCACATACGTCATACTCGTGAAAGGGTGCTGCTTGCGTAGACTGGTCTATCCGATTTGCTTACATTGTAACGGATTCATTGATGGATTACATAAGGCTCTCGCAATTATTCACTGTTTTGGCTTAAAAGAGTATTAGAGAGATTCTTCGTTCTGGGCGACTTCGCTGCACTCAGCCATAGTAATTATAATATTCGTATTAAAAATATTTGTAATAAACTGCTCTGATTTAAACCAACTTGTAAATTATGTAATAATCACTAAATTGTAAACTGGTTTTGAAAAGAGCAACACTAGAGTTTCTTGCCCGTTCTTCTCTAGTGAAAACCGCTTTCCGAACCGGGTGGTAGATAAAAAAATGACTGAATCTAAACGATGTTGAACATTTTAATGGATTCAATAAATTATTTTCATTTTCATTACATTTTTCAGTTTTGATAATTTTCATCTTTCGCTACTGTTGGCTCTCAAACATTGATGGAATCATACTTACTAATAATTTATCGATATAATATCTTTGAATAACAGTAGCCCTATTAAATAAGCCCTATTAAAAGCCAGACGATAATTTTTCGTAAATTGCTTTCCGTTTTGTAAATGTGAGATTGAGCCTATAAAAGACGAGATAAGTTAAGATCATGCTTTATACCCTTTGGCTCCACACTAAGTATCGAGGAAATCTCTCATCAGGGACATAACATTACATAAAATTATTAAGCGATTAAACTTAATCAACCCAATTCCGCAGAAGCCCCACAACTTAATACAACAAATGAAAGAATACAAAATGACGTTATATTAACAAGTTTTATTACAAGAACAAAGTTAAGTAATGCGGGGGTACGGGAGAGCATAAACATGCAAATCTAGTTACAAGTTATTTATAAAAGTAATCGAATGCGCCGCGCGCCGGAATCACATCTCGACTTGATTTGATGGAAATTACGAGTCACTTGGAGCGAATGACGAGTTTTGTTAGATGAATAAAAATGACGATCGGTTTTGGACTTGTATTAATGTAAAAAAATGTGTATAATGTCTGGAAGAGATCGCTTATATCCAAAAATGGCTATATCACCAATTTTATGTGTTTCTGTAACTACTGTATATTTTTTTCCTGTTTGTTTACTTCTGTTTATTGTTTGTCATATGGTGTTAATAATAATAGTTATAATTATTTTATTAAAATTTATGTCACCAAACATGACACTAAACTATTCAAATTAGGTACGAGTACTAGGGTTTTATCCAACGTAGCACTTCTTGTTAAGTGTCTAATATCTAATTGATTAATATATATTTGACATTCTTTGTCGTCTATGAACTGGTGAATGCAAAATTGGATTATTGATCCATCGATGTAATGTTTTTTACAATTTCAATGATACAAATGCCTAAAAACAAATTTAAAGCTGAAAATAAAAGTTTTTTCACATCGCTTTGTTTAAATGTAGATTCTTTTATACTTTTATTGGCTTTGAATCTAATCAAAAGTTCATAAACAAATAATCTGTTGGAAAGAAAGAGTTGATTGTTTCTTTTAACATTTTTAAAATTTTTATTGTGTCTATGCATTCAGTTTTTTTCACATTGAACTAGTAAGTAAGTAAATAATTATACATAGCGTATAAACATTGTACACTGATTTAAATAAGCTAGTAAATAATAAAAAAGCATGGACATCACTAATCATAAGGCTAATACGAGTATGTATTTTAGACCTCGATGACTATCTATTTATGAGAAAATTAGCAGTTATAATTTATTTGTTTTTTCGAAAACATATTTTAATGAAACTTCATCCAAAAGTAAAGGATTTAAAGTATACAGTATGTAAAAGCGGATTTTCCAAAATACTTATTTTTTAATCCAAATCTTTAAGACCTAATCAATAAAATAAAATTTATGCAATACTTCAATTTTAAAACAACATTAGCTTCAATAATGATATCGTAAAAGCCTGGTTTAAAATCAAGTGTCCCGGCACGGCGCGGCGGCGCGGGCGGCATCAAGTTAATGTAGAAATAATGAATTCGTTGCGAAACTGACGGCCCCTGTTTGTCTTTCAATTACATGCTCCCGAGGGACCCCGCCCTTAAACAACACTCCAACGCTCCTACATGTATATTTAAACAGGGAACAAATTAAATCTCACGATTATCTGTAGCTCGGTGTCATTTTTGCGATGACTTGGCGGAGGCATTGCCGTGTCCTTTTTAATGTATTTTTTGTTGTAAATTGAAGTGCGGATTATAATTGAATGACTTGAATTGTGTTGCTTGGAATTAATTTTATGTAGTTAAGGTTAATTGTTTTTGTAAAATTTAAGATGTATCGTGTGATTATCTTTATCTATAGGATGCAGACAGTTAAATATTTAACTGTGGATGATTATTAATTTACTAGAGATCTGCTAGAAGTCTTAATACTTGCAATAACCTGCCTTGCTGATATATTAATATGAAAAAATTAGGTATCTGAGGTACGAATTGTATTTATCGCATAATAGACATTTTAATTAAAAAAACCGGAATATATGAGGAAACCATTTTTTAGCATGGCTAAAAGATAACAAAGTGTTTTTCTACCCCTACTGTTATCTCTGACCCGTCGTCACAATTAAATAAGGCTGTTTGAGTTTAGATAAATATTGATTAATCCGAAATACACTATACAAGGCACTTGTGTGGGTCAGTAGGACAGGCTTTCCATCGTTGCCGGGGACCGTTACCGGGCGGATAATATACTACCATTCGGTATGGATCCTACTTCAATAAAATAACAAATTGACTATAATCGACTCAGATTGTAAATTATTGACCTTATTTTTTCGACTATTATTCTATGCGCTACTCTAATTTATTTTTATTTTTCAAGTATAATTACACAATCAGAAATTGTGAATTAATTTAACTAAGAAAGTAATGAAATTTATTTAAAATTTCCACTTGTTTAAATAAAATTGAATTTACCGACTTTATCGTGGATTTGATTTAATTTTTAATTCCGCCTCCGGAGAGAGCGGAGACGAGACCCAAACGCTGTAAAGTAAAAGAAACACCGTCGGGATGTGAAAAAAAATGTGAAATTTAAACCAAATACGGTGAGGGAAAACAACGCGAGGAAATCATACCATAGCGATGTGTATGAATTTCTATTTCTAAGTCTGCCAACCCGCATGCCAGCGTGGTGGCTGCGTGGTTAGACTATATGGCCACCTGTCAGTTATAGAGGCTTGTACCCTACAGTGGGATGTGTATGTACTGGTACAGTCATCATCATAGTATCATTCTGTATCAGCTATACGTCCCACTGCAGGGCACGGGCCTCCTCTACAATCGACACTACGATTGAGAAAGGTTAGACCATATAGTCCACCACGCTGGCCTAGTGCGGGTTGGCGGATAGTATCATTTAAATATTAACTAGTTACCCACAAACCCGACTCCACCCGCATTTAAAAACCCAAGATAGATTTATTTATTTAAAAAGTTAGTGTACACCAGTCAACAAAAAGAAACATTTAAACTAAAAAAAATGATAACAAAAAGTACAATACCGGCCGTATCGCTCATATACTTTAACGATTTTAAGAATTAAAGTCTTCATTTGTTTTTTTTTTTTCAAAAACTCAATGTAGTAAAATATATTTTCATTCCTCTAGATATTAGTTATTAAAATAATATTGTTAAGTTTTTTTGCATTCTGAATCGTACTGTCGATTGTAGAGGAGGCCCGTGCCCGCAATGGGACGCATATGGGCTGATGCAGACATTTTGCATTATAGTTCTTTCAATTCGTAGTTTTATAACCGAAAGATTCTGTTTAAAAATATCTTCTATGAGGAGTCTCGCGTCACTAATATTTTAAAACACTTGTTTCATTCCATCAAAGCTATCAAACTAGTCATCTATACTAATATTGTAAAGAGGAAATATATTTTGTTTGCATTGAATAGACTCTGAAAAGACAGGACCGATTTAAAAAAATATTTTACCATTAGAATCCTACATTATCACTGAATACAAGCGATAGAATATTTTCACAATTACAGCCGTGTGAGGCCGGGCCACTATCTATACTTTATGAATATAGCCGCTGTAAAAATGTTCAGAGTAAAATAATTTTAATTAACAGTGTACTATTCCCAAGCAATGTAGTTTGAGAAACGGTTATTACTTGTTTGTTTTATTTTTCTAGTTTATTTTACCGGAAAATTACAGTAATTATCCAATAATTATTCATTAGAATCAATATAGACTATACAGCCAAGAATTGGACATATTATTACTAATTGTAGTATTATTAAAAGTCCATCTACCGTAGTAATGTCGTAGCGCTACGATTGCTACGTTGCTACGACTACGTTCCTTTAGAAACAAAGGGCGTAGTATTTACTGGAATGTGCTACGAGCGTATGGTGTAGCTGTCGTAGCTTCATTCTACGCACATATTGTTTCAGTTTAGTTAGTAGTTACAAAATAGAAGCATTAATCGCGCAGTTTAATTAAAATGTTAAATTTAATTACAAGCTAGACCCTTATATTTGTAATTCCGTTTTTATAACATAATAAATCTTCGTTCATGTAATTTGTAAAATATATGCTTTTATCATTGAAGTTATTTTTAAATAAAAATTATATAAAAGAAAAGATTTGATTGTTTGTTTGCGTTAAATAGGCACTGAAACTATTGGACCATTTTGAAAACTTATTTCACCAATAGAACCCTACATTATGTCTGATGAACATAGGCGATAGAATATTTAAAAAAAATGTTCCAGGCCGGGCGGCTCTTTATCAAATAAATTAATTTACTCTTCACTTATTATTGTTATTAAATATAATTTTTAAATTCATTTCTTAAATTTCCAAACAACTTTAATTTTAATCAACGATAAACCATATTTACACCCTAACCAACTTAATCAATGTGCAAAAACCACACAAAATATTTCCAAACGTACCTTATAAGCTCCAAGTGGCACAACACTAACACGCGTCGCGCATCACGTGGCGCGTCGCCGGCCGAAAGCTCACTGTACCGAGCTTACGAGCTTACAAAGCGCACCCGTATGGCCCCGCCCTGGCCCGCCCTACCCAGCACGGGACCAATACCAGCCTTAGCACAGCGTTATTTACCACAAACTCCCGCCCGCCCTCTCACCGCGTCTTATCGATTGGACAGACGAGCACTTATTTAAGGAGGCATAACTGAATTAATTTTGTGATTGAAATTACAAATGTGATTCGGCGCTCGCTTGTTACGTGTTTTTGGTGATTTTTTTCGTATAATAAAATGTTGTGGAAGTGATTGTGGAGATTTTTTGTTACGATTTTAAATGTTACTTATGAGTATGTCACATTTTGAAAATGTAGTAAAAATATGCTTATTAATTGTTTGTCTTAGTAAAATAAAAATCGACTCATTTGTAATGATTTAAACGATTAAAAATATGGCATATTTAAAATATTATTTTAATAATAATTTAAAAAACCGGTAATAAGTGTCACACTGACTATTATTTTATTTCGATGAATGGGGACACGACCGTGCCATTCCCTAATAGTAAGCGGTACGACCGCTCATGGACAGCAATACCAAACACCATAAATACAAAGCTTTGCTTTTCATTCCACTGCACTCGTCAAGTCGCCATCCTGAGACATAAGATATTAAGTCTCAATATATCCAGTAGTTACTCTGCTTACAATGCCCTTTATACCGGAACACAACAGTACATTTACACTGTCGTTTGACGAGAGTAATATCTTATTTTCAATTAATCTTTATTACATCTTATTTCTCCATTAATCAATTTCAAGTTACTTTAATTCACCCCATTAGCTGTAAGCGGCGCTCCACTGAACTTCGGTTAATTGATTTTGAAGAGAGACCTTGACCTAATTACTGCAAAGCGCTAATGGTAATTATTTCATTACAAATAAAGTGCGTGTTGGTAATGAATCGGGTGAGAATAGCCGAGACGGTTGTCGTACGTTCGAATCCCAGGATAGTTCTTTTTATTGACTTTACAGGAAGATGACTACGTCACTGTCACGACGAATTGCGACCTATTTCTCCCGCCAAATAGCAGTGGAAATGTATAGTTGTATTTCGGTTTGAAGGACAATAGCTAGAACAATGGAATTGAAAAAATATTTTTGGGTTGGAAAGGAATGTTACACTATATGATATGTAAAGGTATATTTATATTTACAATTGCTGTGCCCGCAACTTCGTCCGCCTGAAATTTAACAAAAACATTACTTTTCTAAAATAAAAGATTTTTTCAAAAATAAGTGTAGCCTAAGTTACTCCTTATTATATCAGCTACCTGACAATAAAAGTCCCGTCAAAATCAGTCCAGCCATTTCAGAGCTTAGCCTAAACAAACAGACACACAAAAAAATCTAAGGTCATTTTCTTTATAGGTATCGTGTATATAACGATATGTAGCTGGACATTTTTTTAAAATTTTCACTTTACAAACAGACACTTCAATTTTATTTATATGTATAGATTTTATAGTAAAATCGGCAAACAGAGTAGTAGACCTAAGGGGAACAAATGGCTTCTATCCGAAAGGGCTGATGACAATCGATTATTCTATGTATATTATAAGCCAAATATTTCTGCAACATACTTGTGAAGTCAGTACAGTTGGAAGTATAAGTTTCAAGTGAAATAAGACTAGATAGAGCAAGGCTGTCCATATTTAAAATTTGTGCTCTATGTAGCGATAGGCTTACCCTTATAACATCATGGGACAGAACACACAAGGCGAAACGTGGGTGTCCAGTGGCACCTCTGCCTATCCCTTCTGGGAAAAGGCGTGTGTTTATGTATGTATGTATGTTTATTTATATAACTATGTCAATATTTATTTTTAGCTTGTACATACTATTACAAGCATTTCACATTAAAAAACCGTGGGAGTAGATGGGACTGGGTTACTGGTAATTCGCCCCCATACATTCAATCACAAGAAATACCAGTTAATTCAGGGAAACTGATATATTACTAACTAGCGGTCCGGCCCAGCTCCGCCTAGGATCGCCTGGGCAATCAATATATATATATATATATAAACATATATATATTTCAATATGGCATCCAAAAAGTTCAATTCAGACTACCAATATAGAATTTCAGAGCCAAAAATTCATCAGATATTGATTTTGTGACCTATCGGACCATGAAAAACGAATTAAATATCATTATAGTTGATAGATTTTTCACTACTGCTTTCCTCCTATAAGTCATACCGTGATAATAGATAGCCTATTATAGCACTCTTCGATATATGACCTATCCAACACAATTTGTTTTCAATTCTAACCAGCCGTTCCTTACATTGGAGGTAACAAACAAACGAACTCTTTAGTATAGGTTTATTAATAGCTAATTTCCAAGAAATGTCTATTTCGGTACGACAAGAAGACTATACTGCTTTCCTATAGTAATTCTACGGTAACCTTGACAGCAGTTACATCAAATGATTTCCAGTAATCTTAGGTAGGTTCTGTCCATCTTCTAGGTAGGCGAAAGGCGCTTGCCAGTACATAGCTTCAACTCGATAAGATTTGGGACCAATTAGAAATCAGTTTCTGTACCAAGGTGGTGGAAGGCTGAGTAGAACTTATGGGCGCTGGACCTGAAAGGTTCTGCAGTGGAGTGTACGTAAAAGTAAGCGAAGTGTCGAAAGCCCACCCACAAGGAGGATAGACGACCTAGTTAAGTTTGCAGGGAGTCGCTGGATGCAGGCCGCTTCCAACAAGTCGATTTGGAGATCCTTGGGGAGGCCTATTTTCAGCAGTGGACTTCCTGTGGCTAAAGACAAAGAGATACATACAAAAATGGCATTCACATTTCACAGTGAATCTTTCCACTATTCAATTAAAGTAACAGCATGCCAAGCTAATAAAATGCCAAAATATAATTGTATAAGCAATAAAAATCATAAACATTGATAACACATGATTTGATTAACTAGCTGAAAATGTCATCAAGATAGCGGCCGGTAGGGGAACTGTGAAGAAATAAACATGGTGTCATAACGAACGTGATGCCGCTGGAGAGATTTAACCCTCAATTATAGAATTAAGCCGCGTTGAAGGGTTACGAACCCCCGGCGCGACGGCAATTCACTCGGTTAGGGATGGAGGAGATTGTGTAATTTTTATCGATGATTTTGAATAATGGCAATGATGAAATATTTAAAGATTTTGAGTAATGGCAACATTGAGATAATATACTAGAGGGGACACTGCAAACAAAAAGTTTGTAACAAAATGAAGGGTACATTATATTTCTGTCTTTGTCACGCCTACGAAGTAACATATCTTCCCTCTCGCTTCAATGTGTACCCTTGCGCACGCACCATACGCAGAGATTTTGTTCCCGATGTCCGCTCTAGTATAATACCTCAATGAATGGCAATGATTTTTTTATAATTTATTCTTATTATGACGGTATGCACAAAAAGAAAAGAGTTAATTATAATTCATCTGCCGCAAAGTAATAAGCCGTTGACGAAAAATTATGCGAATAGGTAGGTATAAATTATATCACATTGCATCGATCGCTCTAGTTTTTCTTCACAAATCTCTTCATTGTTACACTAGTTTTAAGCCGCAATGCTTCTTATGATAAAATATTAACTATATTTTACATTATCATAATTTACAAAAAATCACAGCTAAACATATTCTTCCCATACATATGTAAATCGATATCGATACTCTAAACCGATCAACAACCCCACATGATGTTCAATACCGATATAATGAAGTGTTGTCGTTTTGTGCGCATTGTAAGCGGCAGCGGGCGCACGAGCGGAGCGGGTGCGGGCGCGAGCTGGCACGCAAGCAAACTATTGTGGCGACAGACGCCATTTATTCATGTTTGTTTGTGTTTACATCGATTTACAGCGTGTATCTGGATGAAAGGATAATGCATTTAACTATGAAACTTAGTATCAGAGCGAAGATTTTTGGGACTTGATGTAGTTGATGAAACCTACTTTTTTGTGTAGTGTAAAAATATGTATTTTCAATAAATAAAAAGATGCGACCCAGGCCCGGAGTTCTTGGAGAAATGAACTTGAGGACCAATAAAAATAGTTTTTTGTCTTTTGCTCACTGAAGAAAATACAAAATGTGATGATAATGGATGATAATTACTTTATTTTATAAAAATCTGTCGCCCGGGATAAAACAGGAAAACATTTAAGGGCAAACCATAAAAAAACTACAATAAATTTAACCAATTTCGATATCGGGGTCTACGATATTTTTACCGATATTATGAATAGTTATTCCACTTTGAGATTATTCTGATATTATGAATTTATTAATTTTAATTATGAAATGTTTTGACTTCTTCTCTCAAACTGAATTCAAAAGTTTGTAAGGGATTAAACATTCAATAACTAAAATAGGTTTTAAAACGGTTTATGAATAAAACCATTCTACTAATATGGCCTTATATTATTTTTTTATGAATACGGGCGTTACACTGTAGTCTAACATTATAATAAATAATAAATAACACCCAACAGTCACATACATAGTCCTGACCCCACACTAAGATCGAGTCTTGTGTCGTGGGTATCAGGAACTACGAGAGACTTTTCGGTCTCACAAACACCCAGACCCGGAAGAAATATTTGTGGGCCGCACAAACATTTCTCTCGGTGCGGGGATCGAACCCGCGGCCTCTCGTTTCACAGGCAGCGTCTAACCAACTGCGCCACGGAGGCTGTCAAAAACATTAACATATGGTTAGTCAATGAGAGCCCCAGATCTCATTTTCATATTTTCTCGGTAAGTTTTCGATTCCGAACTAAACAATACTCAGACATGGAACAAATAATTTGATAACCAAATAACAAATCTGACTTTACTAACAAACATCATAGGGCTTTTTAAAATCATGTCATTCTTTACGGTCCTTCGTTTTCCTCATTTAGGTTCTTGCATTGTTGTTACTGGTGGCAGGTCTCTCGTAGGTGAGAGGCCGGCTGGGTATGTACCACAAACAGCAGTGTCAATGTTGTGTTATGTTTCGTTGTGACCGACATTATAGCCAGAGTAACAACTGGTCATATAGAGACTTAAAATCTTATGTCTCAGAATAGCGAACGCAGTAGAATGCCAATTATTGTTTTGTAATTGAAGGTGTTGTTTAGTTTTGCTACTGTTCATGAGCGGTCGTATCATATAGTATATCGTACCATCAGGCAAACAGCATGCTATTCTCGCCATTCATTGCTATATTTTTTTTATAATTATTACTTTATCCAACAAGTACTAGGCCGGCTCACGCTGAGCCATCATAATCAACTGAAAAAAACAAATAAACATTTATTTGTTACGAGCAATGGTTTACAGAGGATTACAGCTTTAAGTAATTATTACTAATATACAGTGCTTGTCAACAAAATAGCTCATGTTCAGCATGTGCTGGGAATAAAACCAACGCTGGTCTAATCAAATCCTCAAGACAAGAAGAATTTTCGCAGACAAATGGGTTACTTTTTTAACAATATTGTTTTCCAATAGTGGTTGAACCAGTTCTGACGCCAAGCAAGCGTAAAAATCAAACGTAACGTAATAAAGCAAGCATGAAACACTCTTATTAAGTCTTATTTTAATACACACATCACTCGCAGGGGATTACCTGCACACGACCGCAAAATATCTTCCAATCACCAAGTCTCTCATCCTTAAACTCCTCAAAAATGAATCTTATGATTATAAAGTTAAGGTTGCAAATGAAAAGGCAAAGTCCGGTCTATGCTCCTTTTAAATATTTTTATAGGGTTTTTAAAGCTTCGCACAATGAATCTGCGACGAGCGTATCTTTATGAGGTGGTACCAATTAATTGAGGATTTTTTCCGGGTATTTACGTTTTAATGATCCTACCGAGCACTGATTTAGAGATTTTCTTTAAGAAGTCTTCATGCGAGCAGTTGTCGACGTAGAACGTGTTCACTTCTTTGTTTCTTGCAGCATTATTCCTTATTAATACATTTTTTTTCAATTGTCCTGTAATACGTATCTACATTTATAAATACAAAATGTATAGTAATTAGGAACGAAACATCAACCAACATATATGTACCTAATAAAAACGCCAGTGAACAGTCAAAAGTCGAACGAACGTCGTCGAAAGGGACAAAACGATTTGATAGCTAAAATATGTTTT